>CM071953.1:31605000-31675000 GCA_036784905.1 Acrossocheilus fasciatus
TGTTCCAGTGAGCTGCCTACGTAGGCTGCATTTTAAGGTACCGCCAAAGGCAGCTGTGCATATATCTTCCACAGAAAAAACAATCCCATAATGCATTACAACAGCCTAGATGTAGATGCTACAACTCTAAATCTAGTAATTCATGAAGCACTGCACAGATATTGATAAGGACTATGAAATCTAATGAAAAATTGAGTGCTTTACTCAATTTGTATGCACTGTGTGTTTCTATACTTATTAGAGTAACACGTCTAGAATGTTCCAAATCGGTCACTTATGACATTCCATCTCAGTTAAGATGTCTTAGAAGGCAGCTCACTAGGTTTTGGAACAGAGCCATTCTCTCTCTGTCTGTCTTTCTTTCTCGCTGGGTTAATCACTACAGTTCCTCTTAACAGTTCCTCTCTGTCTTACATGCTGCCTCAGGCTACTAAGTGAATCATTAAATACTCTTACTTCTCTCCTCCAAAAGAGAGCTAAACATAAATGCTTGTTTATTTCTGAGCTTGTTTTTCTAACATTTAATTTGAAGGCAACACTTGTACAGCAGTAAGTGTGCGTGTCTCATTTACTGGTGTTTACTTCTGATTTCATGCATACTACCGTTCAAAACTTTAGGGTCAGTAAGGTTTTTAGATATTCATTCTTTATATTTATAATACAATTTTATGTGTTTAAATGTACATATTTATTCACTGTTTTTATAAAAATACATTTAAGTATTTTTAGGAATATACATATATGAAAAAAAATATTTCATATTTCAACATTGCTAAAATAGTAAAAATAGTGATGTAAATTATGAAATACTGCACAAATATTACATAATATAATATGTAGTAATACATAAATATATGAAGACTGGAGTAATGATGCTGAAAATGTAGCTTTGCATCACAGGAATAAATTACATTTTAAAATATATTTAAATAGAAAGCATTTATTTTAAATAATATTAATATTTCACAATATTTTACTGTATTCATGATCAAATAAATGCAGCCTTGGTGAGAATAAGAAACTTCTTTCAAAAACATCAAAAAACTTACCAACCCTAAACTTCCTGAAAATGATTGTGAATCAAGTTTTAATAAGGTTTTTAACATGAATGTTTAATGCTGTGTAAACATGCTTAAAAAACATTTCTCATGGGTTTCTGATGTTCATGTTTTGCTCTTCAGAGTCTGATTCAAAATACTGGTTCTCCGGAAAATTAACATACATTCATTTACTTCACACTCATGCCTAATTATTTACTGTCAAACCCATAAACTTTCATTACAATGAAAGCATACAGCATGATTACTTACTGATCTGAACTGAACCGACACTGAACTTGAGCTAAATAATAGAAATAAAGGTGACTTTACTTGACATAAAACGAGTCCATATTTTGTGACTTGTGCGCTTTATTCCAAGTGTACAGGAACAGGTTGTTTTTGGTGGAATTGAACTATTCCCTCAGGCTTTCAGAGTAAGAAACTGTGCAACTAACTTGTTTTTCTCTTGATGACTCACCCTTTAGTGTGCGTCTGTGGTTGTTGCCGTTTCAGGGGTCAGAACTCAGACAGCATGTGGATGTGTTGAAGGAATGAGGTCACTGCAGACACAAAAGAGTAACACGAGATCCGCCATGTTTGGTGAAGGCAGGGCCACCTCTGAACTGGCTGTAGGGCCCGAGAGCCTTGCGTGTTGGGTCAAAGGGTCGGCGCACGGCCAGTAGGGCTTGTTTTAGTCTGTGTTAGCTGTGTAACAGGCCTGACATGTCTTAACACTGAGGGGCAGAGGAGACCGGAGAGCAGCTTCATACAGATGCATTGTGACTGTGCAGGGTATTTTGAGTCGCTGCAGTATCTCTCTCTCCTCCGGCCCATCACGGCCATGTCAGATCCTGGTCAATCTTTCAGGCGGGCGACCACGAGGCTGTGAAACTCAACCTGGACATCTCTGATTAATTGCTTTGATTTTTCAATCAGAAGCTCCTCTAGGTGCATGGTTTATGGCTTGTGTTCGAATTGTTTGTTATTAGCACAGGATGTGCCAAGTTTTCAATGTCAGGTAGAGGTGGCGTTGTTCCTTTTAACAGTATTCAGCTAAATTAGGACTAAGGTATTTGAGGGAATCTCACAAAACCTGTCTAGAATATGTCTGGGTTATTCTTTCAAAGAAAGAAATGAGTAGGCTAGTTATGTTATGTTATGTATAAGAATTTGACGGCTATTTTAGGACTGAAATGTTTTGCATAGTGACATTAATGTAACATGGGAAAATTTGATCCATATTTTTAAAAAGGCGCGTACAGAATTATTAAAAAAATATTTCATTAGATAAAAGTTATTTTTATTAGACTTTTTAAATTTAAACAGATTAATATATTTTATTAACATTTCAACATTTTTATTTGATTTTATTAATTATAAATTTTATTTATTATTATTTTAATAAACTATATTGTTTTAAATTTAGTTTACTTTTATTTGACAATGTCAAAAAGTCTTGTTCCATTAACAAAGGTGAAAATCATGTGTAATTTATTATAATTAATTAATTTATATTATTTTTAATATACATTTTTAAATGTACATTTTTATGTACTTTCATAATTTATAAATAAATGTATATTTTTATTATAAATGTACAAATTGTCAAGAAAAGTATGCAAAAAAAATCTCAGACATCCTAAAAAGGCTTAATTTTCTGTATATAAAATATAGTAATTAAATTTTTTTTTTTTTCATTTAATTTCAGGATAAACATTTTCTTTGTTATTTTGTGAAATTCATTTATTAAATAACATGGAGTCTGCTCATTAAATTCTGATGCATGATACTCATGTCGTCATTAGCACCGTAGTTTCACACAGTTGCACGTAGAGTCCAAAATGAACACTCAGCAAGCGCCAAATGCTTGTAATAATTGGTTTTGGCAAGGAATGAAACAAATAAAGCTGGCCAGTTGGTTGATTTTAGGAAACAAAAACAAGGTTGAAAACAGTCAGACTGACCCTCGTCCAAGTGTTTCTCTTATTTTTGTGTCAAAACAAGCTGTGTATAGCAATCAACACCTGACGAGCAAAATAACATTATATATATTATATATATATATGCCTTCATATGCATTCTTATGTGTGACTGTATTACAATACAGCATGGTTAGTGGATAAATAAATTATTAAGGAAACAAATGTTCATTACAACATTATTTAAGCACAAGCATTAATTGAAAACCCTGTGCTTAAAGAATGAACTGAGGTTAATAATCTCTGTGGGTGTTGTGCAGTGATATTGTGAACATATGTTTGACATCAATCGCGTGCATGTGGATGACTGGAACGCTGAACTGACCAATCAGCTTCCAGATCCATCCGTTTTATAATGTATTATTTAGCACAGTATTTTGGAAGCAGTGATTTCTACATTTGAGCCAAGTGTTGGCTGCTCTTGAAAGGCTGCTGTGAAGGATATGGTGTTCAGAGACAACATAATGTGTGTGTGTTTATTGGGCATGCAGTATGTACTTGGAAAAGGCAGATCCTCTTGAGCCAAATGAGTAGGAAGTGCACATGGCTTGAGCAAACAGCAGTAATGAAATTCAGCATTAGCTGCTAAAGCATATCACATTCTCTGACCCCACAGCCAACTCTCCAGCTCCAAACATGCCTATTTATACCAATTGCTTGTACACTTTTTATGCACCTCATAATGTTTTCTGTGAGGTACAAGCTTGCTTTTCATTTTTAATCAAGATTTAAACCACTTCAAAGCGGCATGTTTAATCAGTAAGTCTGTTCAATTTATCATTACCCTGCAGGAAAATCCAGCTACATTTGATGGTAGTTTGTTTTGCATGGTTTCTGGATGGTTATTTATAGTCATTAGCTGGTCCAAGATATTAGTTTGACTAGCTGGTGGGACCAACCTGTTTAAAGCTGCTAGGATCCTGGGTTAGCAAGGTTATAATGCTACAAAATAAAATTTTGAGCTGTTTATTTGACCGGTTTTGTCCAGAAAGTTCTCTGTAATGGTCTGTGCGATATTTATTGTCTGCAATAATATCATAATTGTTGTTTTAACAATGTGCGAGCTGATGTTATCAAGTAGCCATGTCACTGACTTTGCAAAAAACAACAACAACAAAAACATGTCTTAAGAGCCTAAACGCAATCACTGCGTGATGAAGCCTATTACAATGCAGTTAGAATTACCCTATAATTATGAAAGAATTATGGGGTTTTGTTTTTTATATTTATATAGTAAAGTAAGATCACACAAGCAACAATGTTGTCAGCGGTTTTGAATGAATTGTTTGAGTAAATGATTCAAGGAATCACTCATTAAGACAGAGGTTTGCTGCCACCTACTGGCAGTTTTAGCAAAGACTATAGGGTTTAAGTGTCATATTTATACTTGAAAGGCCTAAACTAGAAAAGGCATAGAATTTAGTAGGGACGCTTGGGACATGTCCCTACCAATAACCAATGACTACTAAATCGTCCCTAGCAATAATTTTGATAAAAAAATATATATATATGTGTAACCACTGTTGTTGTATTTTCGGCTGCATCTGAAATAGATTGATATAACATTGATATTAGACTACCTGAGAAGTTAAAGAAATACACTATGAAACCGTGTGCTTTCGAGGGCACACGTTTAATAACCTACGTGAGCAGTGTAAGAACATAGCCGAAGTGTTTAAAACGTGAACGTGGAACTTTGAAACTTCAAACAGTCTGCCGTCAGATCCCCACCAATGCCAAAACCAAACCTACGCCCTTGCACTAAGGAAAATATCATTAATTATTATCATCAAAAAATCCCAATAAATATCAAGATATCATTTTTTTGTCAACATTGCACACCCCTAGGCTTAACTGCCAGACAGGAGAAGACCATCTGACATGTAAAATGACCAGCCACAGTTTGTTTAGTGTTTATGTTTCCTTTTTCACATTTTAGGGTATATCGAGGAGGCCTGCATCGTCCCCTGCCCGTCTGATTGTAAACTCAGCGAGTGGTCCAACTGGTCGCGCTGCAGTAAATCCTGTGGCAGTGGGGTTAAAGTTCGCTCAAAATGGCTCAGAGAAAAGCCTTACAATGGAGGAAGACCCTGCCCCAAACTGGACCACCTTAACCAGGTAAACACCACACTTCCTTATGCATAGAGGAAAGAATTTTTAAGAAGTTAAATGACTTTGTTTTATATAGATATAGTTTATGAGGTTCAGGGGTTTCAAATAATACATTTGCTGCTTAAAATCGTTAAAGCAAAGAGTTTTAAAGGTATTAAATGTTAATGTACATTGTTTTATATCTTATACATTGAGTACCTACCGTTTCTGTTCTAACACCCAGTGATCAGTCTACATCACAACGGAAATGAAACCTTCGATACAGATTCACATTACAATTATATTTTGTTAACTAACAATTATAGTTAACTAAAACTAAAAACATAAAAAAAAATGTTACTTGAAATAAAGTAAGTACTAAAATGAAGTAAACTAAAATATTAAAAAAACAAATAAAATGGCAAAAACAAAATTACTAAAACTAAAAGTAATTAAAGACAAAAAAATTAAAAATACAATCTAATGGAAAATATTAGCAAAATCTTTAATAGTACAGTATATCAGTGACATTGAAATAACACTGAAACATACACATCACATGCAAATACTGTATTAAATAGTACATTTTTATTTTGATTAGACTATTTTATTGCTATTTTTTGATGTTGAATAAATTATAAGTATACTTAAAATCATTTATCTTTTCTCATCGCCCATTTTGGATGGTGTAGTTTGGATAGAGCGTATCGTTATGCACTGTGGGATTGCCAAAGGAGACATGAAGTGCTACCTTAAAATTTGTCCAAAAGAAGGTATCAGCAAGCAAGCATGCTGATCTGACATTGCTTAAGGCATAGGAGCACACCTGTGATATCTTAAAGTACTGCCTACATAGGCAGTTCACTAGGCTTTGTAACAGAGTTCAAAGTTTCCCTCAATTTCTATAACGTTGGCTCTGATTATTCGGTGAAAATCGCATGTTTAAGATCCAAAAATAGGTTCACAATTGAATCTTAAATTATTCAGAAATACTTGTCTTTTCATCTCTTTTTTTACTGAGATTTACTAGAAATAGACAACACCACATCAAAGTGTTTCTGAGATCTTTGCTCCTGACAAATATGTATTCTTGATATTGGTTTAATTTCAATGCTTTCCTTTTATTAAATGAGAGATTATGAGAGTGGTTAGAGGTCATGTAATTTTACATTTAACAAATTTAAACATGTCTAGACTGAGAAATTACACAGCCTTCTGTACTTTGTCAATGTGAAATCAAAATTTAACCTGTTTATTTTCCTAATTGATATTTCTAGTTTTGTAAACTATATTTCATGTTGAGTTTAAGCAATGCAGTTTCTTAAAAAGAAACAACAATAAGAAGTGCATTTTTAACTGAACATGATGTTTTACGGTGCTTTGGTCTCTAGACGCAGATGTTCTAATGACATTTTTCTCTAACTCTCCAATAACGCTGCTCGGCCACAGGCACAGGTAAAAACACTTTCTTCTTTTTTTTCTGTCTTTCTTTCATTTATTTTATTTTATTTTATTTTTTTTACAATTCTCATTCGAAAGTTGATTTAAAATTTAAAAGTAGCCTCCCTTCCAAAAATGGTGTGTCCCACATTAATGATATGGCACACTGGCAACTGGTGCACTTGAATCAATAATATATATATATATATATATATATATATATATATACATACACACACACACAGTATCTCACAAAAGTGAGTACGCCCCTCACATTTTGGCAATCATTTTAGTATATCTTTTCAAAGGACAATACTATAGAAATGAAACTTGGATATATTTTATAGTAGTCAATGTGCAACTTGTATAGCAGTGAAGATTTACTGTCCTCTGAAAATAACTCAACATACAGCCATTATTGTCAAAAAGCTGGCAACAAAAGTGAGTACGCCCTATACATCCCTATACAGCTATACATCGTTTAACCATGCAAAGCCACATGTCCTATTCATCATGTTCATGTCTGCTTGACAGGACCATACAAATTTGTGTATCTTGTATTAGAGCAGTTAAAATTTGGTGCTTTGAGTACAATTCTCTCACACTGACCACTGGATGTTCAACATGGCACCTCGTGGCAAATTACTCTCTGAGGATTTTAGAATTAGAATTGTTACTCTCCACAAAGATGGCCGAGGCTATAAGAAGTTCGGTAACACCCTGAAACTGAGTTACAGTACAGTGGCCAGGTTTTCCAAGACGGGTTTCACTCAGAGCAGGCCTCGCAAGCGTCGATCAAAGAAGTTAGATCCTTGTGCTGTGCTTCAGTTGCGGAAGCTGGCTTCAAAAAACGCATGAGTGCTGCCAGCATTGCTTTAGAGGTTGCAGAAATGGAAGGTCAGCTTGTCAGTGCTCAGACCATACGCCGCACACTTCAAGAAGTCGGTTTGCATGGCCATCGTTCCAGAAGGAAGCCTCTTCTGAAGCTGGCTCACAAAAAAGCCTGCAAACAGTTTGCTGAAGACAACCTGACCAAGAGCATAAATTACTGGACCAATGTCCTGTGGTCTGATGAGTCTAAGGTAAACTTGTTTGGCTCAGATGGTTTCCAGCATGTGTGATGACGCACTGGTGAGGAGTACCAAGAAAATTGTGTCTTGCCTACAGTCAAGCATTGTGGTGGTAGCATCATGGTCTGGTGCATGAATGCTGCTGGTGCTGGGGAGCTGAGGTTCACTGAGGGAAACATGGATTTCAAAATGTACTGTGACATTCTGAAGCAGAAGATGATGCCCTCCCTTCAGAAATTGGGCCGAATGGCAGTTTTCCAACATAATAACAACCCCAAACACACCGCCAAGATGACAACTGCCTTGCTGATGAAGCTGAAGGTGAAGGTGATGGAGTGGCCAAGAATGTCTCCACACCTGAACCCTATTGAGCACATGTGGGGCATCCTCAAGCAGAAGGTGGAGAAGCACCATGTGTCTAACATCCAGCAGCTCCATGATGCCGTTATGGAGGAGTGGAAGAAGATGCCAGCAACAACCTGCGCAGCTCTGGTGAATCTCTGGTGAATTCCAAGCCCAGGAGGATTAAGGCAGTGCTAGATAGCAATGGTGTCCCTACAAAATATTGACACTTGGGACACAGTTTTGACATGTTCACTTAGGGTGTACTCATTTTTGTTGCCTGTTATTTGGACAATAATGGCTGTATGTTGAGTTATTTTCAGAGGACAGTAAATTTGTACTTCTATACAAGCTGCACATTGACTGCTCTAAAATATATCCAAGTTTCATTTGTGTAGTATTGTCCCTTGAGAAGATATACTAAATTTTTTGCTGAAATGTGAGGGGTGTATTCACTTTTGTGAGATACTGTATACATATGGGTATATATATATATATATATATATATATATATTTATTTATTTATTTATTTATTTATTTATTTATTTAATTTTATTAGTTTGTTTGTTTGATTATTTTTGTCATAATCTGTTGAATGAATATCCTGATATTGATTGATTGATAGAGGGATTGAGTTCATTTTAATTGATTTGCTTTGTGTATTTAATTTTCCTTTTTATTTCTTTTAATCTGTATATTTGTTTGTTTGATTGTTTGTCTATTTATTTATTGTATTTAATTTTGCTTTTCATTTCTTTTAATGCGCATTTACAACCGGAATTCCGGAAATGTTGGGAAATTATTATTCTTTTTTTTTATTTGAAAAAAATGAAAACAAAAAGACTTTCAAATCACATGAGCCAATATTTTATTCACGATACAACATAGAGAACATAACAAATGTTTAAACGGAGAAATTTTACACTTTTATCCACTAAATTCAAATTTAATGCCTGCTACAGGTCTCAAAATAGTTGGGACGGGGGCATGTTTACCATAGTGTAGCATCTCCTCTTCTTTTCAAAACAGTTTTCAAAACAGAAGACATCTGGGCAAGGTTATGAGTTACTTAATGAGTAGTTTTCATTTTATTCAAATTTAAAAAGTGTCCCAACATTTCCGGATTTCGGGATGTATGTATGTATGTATTTATGTATGTATTTATTTATTAATGAATGATTGACCATCTGTTGAATTAATATTCCATTGGGTTTATTTTTTTTATTTTCACTCAAATTTTTATAATTATTTCAGTTTCGTTATTGATCTAATTATCACAATATGCTGAATTAATATTCTGGTGTTTTTGTTTTGTGATATTTATTTATTTATTATTATTTATTTTTCATGATTATCTTTAATTGATTTATTTATATATTATATATATATATATATATATATATATAGACATATACATATACAGGGCTTGACATTAACACCCGCCAACCCGCCAAATGCGGGTGGATTTCAGCTGTGGCAGGTAACACAGTCCTTCCCACTAGCCACTCTGGCGGGTTGAATTTTATATACAGTAACAGAGCTCGACATTAATGCTTGTCTGGGACAAGTAGATTTTTTGAAGGGGCAAGTGAAAGAAGAGAATTTTACTTGCCTGTCTGGACAACTAACCTGATTAAAATATCTAGGGAAGCACTGAAATTTCGGCGAGAATGGTTCTGATTTTATTGCGTTCTGTGTAAACGGCGATTGATAATGGATAATCAGTAACAACAAGGCTCACGCAGCCTATGTGAGAGAATCTCATAGAGAAATCAAAACAAATGAACGCAACTGCACACAGAAGAAACATAAAAATGTAATTTAGCTTTTATATTTATAACATACAGCCTAGTTAAACAAAATGACACGACCAAGAGAGTGAAGATTTCCCTGAAAATTGTAATTGCAAATTTAACATTTTAAACAAGTTAAAACGAGTAGTTAATGTACATTTTAGTTCAATGTTTGAATTTGAATTTATTTAAAGGATATATTGTCAAAGATGACTGTTTTTGCTTCATTTGGTTAATGATGATCGTTCCAAACAAAGATCACAGCAGAACAGTCGCGCATCTCTGAGCGGTGTTTTGTTAATGAATGATTCGCGTTTTTTAATTTTGAATCATTTGTGTCAATAAGTCAGTGGTCCATTCATAAGGACAGGCACTTGCTTCATTCTTGAAGGAATCGTTTGAAGGCATGCTTCAATGACTCATTAATTAAGATAGTCACTTGCTGCCATCTACTGGCAGTTTACTTTCATAGTAGCCTATCTTTGCATTTTTTCCAACATTTCATATTTGTATATGGAAGAATGAAAAAAATAAATAAATAAATAAATAAATAAATAAATAAATAAATATATAAATATATATATATATATATATATATATATATATATATATATATATATATATATATATATATATATATATATATATATATATATATATATATATCAAGCTCACAACATTATTTATGCTAATAATTATAATTTTACATGCAGTGTAAATGCTTTGTGCTATATTTCAGCTACACTGAACCGTCTGTGTAATGCATCTGAATGCCGCTCCAGTCACTTCTGTTTCTTCTGCAGTGGAAAGATCGGTTTTGTAGATACTGGTTTCATATGATTGGTAACAGCCCTATATTATCTTAAGTGAAATTATTAATAAAATGTAAGAATTTGATATGAAAGATGATGCATGCATTTAATAGGGTTAGGGAAAATGCCCTTTAAACAGGTCAAAAATGACCTGGAAATCAATTTAAGTTCATTTTTGTATGCAGTATTAAGTCATTTAAAACGTAATTTCCTAACAACAAAATTGTGACCAGTGAAAATGCTGAGTGGCTAGTAAAATTGGAAAACCACTAGCCACAGTGGCCGGTGAGCAAAAAAGTTAATGTCAAGCACTGTATATTTATATAAAATCACAGAAATCTGATCTTTAAACTGCTTTTAGACATGTCCCAAATTTTAGTAGCAAATTATTATTATACTCCTTATTTTCAAAACCGTCTCATCTCTTTCAGCGAGAAGTGTTGGATTGTGTGTGACTGTATATGTGTGGTGGGTGGTCTGGTGTTGCAGGTGTATGAGGTGGTCCCATGCGTCAGTGACTGCAGTCAGTATATCTGGGTAGCTGAACCCTGGAGCGTGTGGAAGGTCAGTAACGTGGATCTGAAGGAGAACTGTGGCGAGGGTGTTCAGACCAGAAGAGTCAGGTGAGTGTCAAAGATGCCTTTCCTTATATTTACTGTACAGTTACTGACATTATACTGCACTCATCTTTGATGGTCCTGCAGGTGTATGTTGAACACAGTGGACGGTCCCTCTGATGCGGTGGAGGACTATCTGTGTGATCCAGAGGAGATGCCGCAGGGCACGAGGGAGAGCCGCCTGCCCTGTCCCGAGGACTGTGTGCTGTCCGACTGGAGCCCCTGGACCCCATGTGACCTGGTCAGGGATATCTCTAATCCATTAAACCCTGTTCACACTAGGGTTGCATCTCCACGTTAATTTAATCTTTGTTATAGTTCACTTCTTCTCAGAAAAGACCCTAGTAATGTCATGTTTCAGAGGAGATCTCAGCAATGTCTCAGTGCATCAGATTTGCCAAGAGAGCAAAGTCTGCGATCAAAAGATCTTAATGTAAACTCACACATATCTCAGAACAACCAAGTTAGCTTCTATCCACTATATATATTTTTAGCATTATGCGCAATATTTTGAATTGGCATTTATTTTTCTCAAATTTTTGTTTAAGTTTTAACATTTTTGTTATGTGCTTTTGTTATTTTTATTAGTTTTTTAGTATTATATTTGTTTAGATTTATTTTTATTTAAATTTTAGCTTTAGTAATTGTAGTACTTCGACTTACAACAATTTATTTCTGTAAGTTGCAATGGCAACATTTCAAAATTTCATTTAAGTTTTTTCAGTTCAAGTTTTTCATCTGATATTTTTTTCACTTCAGCTCCACAAACCTAAAAATTATTTTTAGTAATTTATTTATTTCAGTTTTAAAAATATTTTTAAGTTAATGTAATATTTATAATTTATTTCAGCTTTATTTCAATCCAAAATAGATTTTTAATAATGTTGTTAATTTTATGTGCTTTTGTCATTTCTATGAGTATTTTTTTATATCTTTAATTAATGTATTACTTTTATTTTATTTATTTATTTATTTATTAGGTATAATTTTACATTTATTAATTTTAATACATAAAGATATTCATTTCAGTTAGTTGCCAAGGCAACATTTCTAATTTTGCTTTGTTTTTTTTTAAGTTAATGTCTAATATTTATATTTTATTCCAGCTTTATTTAAATCCCCAAAACAATAGCAACTCTGATTAACAATAACAACACTGATTTTTTTTTATTTTTTTTTATCCTAAACATCTGAGAAATCTAAGAAATCCTTTTAAACCCTTGAGCAGTCTGAGCAATATCATTTTTGGCTTATGCTAACAGGGACATAATTTTATCCTGGGCTTATATGATTTCAGTTAGAGCCAACTGACATTGAGGCATAAATAGTGGCATAAAAAAATCAGAGCAGGTCACTTGTTAGGCAGTAAATGAACAGCTTGAGGAGAAATATGAGAGAATTATGAGCTCACTAACGTGAATGAACAGCAGTCTATTTTATCGGCCTCTTAAAGCCGTGTTCTGGAAGAGGAGATCGGGAGAGGACGGCGTTTGCGCTGCGACTGCCTAAAGACGGAGAGGACTGTCCAGTTAGCATGCAGACCGAGCCCTGCCTCCTGAACCGCAACTGCTTTCACTACAGTTACAACATCACCGGTGAGTAGACCAAAACTGCACAGTGTTTCCCCAAACAGGTTTCCTAACTATGGTTGCTTGATTTGAGGAAAAAAAAATCTAACTGAATGCAAATTAAAATGCAAATAAAAAAATAAGTAAATACGTAAATAAATTAAAAAATAATAATAAAACTTGTTTGTAGGCTGCACAATTTGGCCTACATCTTGGCCAACACTTTATAACAATATTGCTATAAAATAATAATAATAATTTAAAATGTAGTTATTATTATTTTTAGTTTAAAAAAAGCAGTGCACGTGGCCAATAATAATAAAAAATATTATTATTATTATTATTAATAATAATAAAAATTATTATTATTATTGGCCAAATTGTCCAGCGCTAAAAACAAGGGTGTTATATTAATATATATTATTAATTATTTTATTATTGGCCATGTGCAACCTTACAAACTAGGCCTTTTTTAAACAAAACAAAATTATTATTATTATTATTATTGTTACTACTACTAACTAAAACATATACATTTCTAAATAAAAACAAAACAAGAAATATTAGTATTGTAATATTTCACTGTAAAATAAAAAATCAGGTATTTAAGAAAAATAACAATTATAATAATTTTATATTTGACATTACATTTAAATGATAAAATGGTAATATTTACGGGTGTCTTAATTTCCCAAATGGTTTGCCAAATTGTATTCTTTCCAAAGTTAATGTGACATTAATGAGCCAAATCAATAAATAAAATCAATGTTTTTACCTCATAAAACATGCTGTTTCTCTCTAAAAATACACCATGGTACTGCAGTCAAATTGGTTGTGAGTGTCGTTTCTTGCTGACTTGAACACTTTTGTCCTGCTCTTTGGCTGCTTGCTGTTTTTTTAGTTCTTCTAGTCTGGGCATTATCCGCACAGCACTTCCTTTTCTCTTGCTGTTTTGAGTTACCGTTCACATGAATGAGTCATTCAAGAGTTTGGATCATTACTGGAGCTGCTTCCTCCATCTGCTCAGACTTCATTCACGATTCCCCTCCAAGAGCGTCAAAGTGAAGCGCAGCGGTGGTGTCAGGTCCTGGAGCTGAGACTGTGTCCTCAAACCATCCACTCACGAGGACGCAAGCAACCTCTGACCTAGACGTGCAGCTTAATGAGAACCCGCAGGGTGAAATCTCTCTCTCTGTGTGTGTGTGTGTGTGTGTGTGTGTGTGTGTGTGTGTTCACTTAGACTGGAGCACGTGCCAATTAAGTGCCAGCGCTGTGTGTGGAATCGGTCTCAAGACGAGGATGCTGGACTGCGTTAGAAGTGACGGCAAATCTGTTGACCTCAAGTACTGTGAGGAGGTTTGTGCATTTATTTACAGACACTGCCTCTTGTGAATTTCATTATTTTCTTGTCAGTAGAAGTAGCTAGATTTGCTTTTCCAGTACCAACAGGAGAATAGTGTTAAAGCAGGGCCGGCGCTAGCTATAGGCAGAGCAGGGCCTCGGGCCTCCATAACCGTAACATCCCCTATCCACCAGTCAAGACAGCCAGCAAATTCAAGCCTCATTGTTCATTGGCTACAGTTGAATTGTCACTCATCTGCAATTGCAAAGGTGGGTCCCGCCTTCTGAATGTTTGCGTAACGAGCACATCTTTCAGGAGCTGCGAACTATGCGACGCAAAAGGCTAAATAGGCACGCAAAGAAGTATAGCGCCTAATGCAGGTGTGTGAGTTGTTGTCATTTATTTTGGAGTGATTGCAATATATATTTAAATATAAACTTGTTCTGTCGATCAGCGTAATTTCTGGAATCGATCATTGACCGCTATTACGAGTTTAAAGGAGCGCGAGCGCCGTTGAAGCGCTCAGACGCGACGATTTGAATTTGCGCGTACAATGAATGACATGACAGTATAGTAAAATAGAAAATCATAAAATTGTAATAATATTTCACAATATATTTTTTTTCTGTATTTTTGATCAAATAGGCTAAATCCAGGCTTGATGAGCATAAGACACTTCTTTCAAAAACATTTAAAATAGTACTTTTCCAAATTGTTGTACTGTATAAGTATACAACATTTAACTTTAAATGTAAAAATAAAAAGGTTAGGAATCATATTTGTTTCAAGTGCTTTTTATTGGGGGTGAGGTGGGGGGGTTCCTAATGTCTAGAACCGGCCCTGTGTTAAAGTCTTAGGAAAGTTTGGGTTTTACACTTAAATTCTGTGTTAATGAAAAGCTTCACGACTCTTATAACGCTCAGCATGAGCTTTATTTTATTGTGTTATACACAAAAATCTTGCCAATGTTACAATATTGTCATCACTGTTGGAACATTCTATCATTGTAAATCATTGAGAGATTTTCTTGAATATATAGTTTCAAAAGTTTACTAAACAAATACAGTAATACTGAAATTATTTACATAACATTTGAATGAAATCTGTTCGTGAAGTGAGAAGGATTCAAACAGAATTAATTAACTGAAATTTTCAAGAAGAATTCAAATGTTTGAAGTTTTAATATGTACTGTATGTATATTAGTGCTGTAAAATGATTAATCGCGATTAATCGCATCCAAAATAAAAGTTTTTGTTTACATTATATATGCATGTGTACTGTGTATATTTATTATGTATATAGAAATACACACACATACAGTATATAATTTGAAAATATTTACATGTTTATACATTTATATATTCATATTATTATATTTTATATTATATATAAATATATTACATATATAAACATATTTTTCCTAAATATATACATGCATGTGTTTGTATTTATATATACATTATAAATATACACAGTACACATGCATATATTATGTAAACAAAAACTTTTATTTTGGATGTGATTAATCGCGATTAATCGTTTGACAGCACTAATATATATATATATATATATATATATATATATATACACTTGTGTGTGTATATAAAATCATATAATACCATTCAGTGGTTTTGGTTCAGGAAGATTATTTCCATGTTTTTGAAAGAAGTCTGTTTTTCTCACAAGACAGTGTTTATTTGGTCACAAGTACAGTAAAAAAAAAAAAAAAAAAAAAAAAAAAAAGTAATATTGAAAATTGTTGCTACAATTTAAATGAACTTGTTTTCTAATTTTATATATTGTAAAATGTAATTTATATCTATGATGCAAAGCTGAATTTTCAGCATCATTACTCCAGTCTTCAGTGTCACGTGATCCTTCTGAAGTCATTCTAATACGATGATTTGCACAATTTGAAAACAGTTGCTTAATATTTTTTGTGGAAACTGTGGTAATGTTTTTCTGGATTCTTTGATGAATAGAAGGTTCATAAGATCAGCATTTATTTGAAATATATTTTTTTGTAACATTAGAAATGTCTCTACTGTCACTTTTGATTAATTGAATGCATCCTTGATGAATAAAAGTATTAATTTATATTTAAAAAAAAAAATCGAATCTTACTAACCCCAAACTTTTAAACAGTATATTCCTCAAACATATGCCTTTGCAAACACCACTAAAACATAAAAGAAAGAAAATGTACTGTAATGATGTTATATCTACTAATATGATGTTGAGATCAAGTGGAAAAGAGACAAGGTTATTTTGTGCCGTTTTAAACTGTAGGTTAATGTGAAATGGCAAAAGATCAATCAAAATCTGACAGCTCTGGCCACTTTAATTAGACCCTGTGGGCGATAAATCATATTCACGACATATTAACCCTGTAACCCAGTTTTCCACCAGCCCACTTTATATCAGGGTTATAAACCTCCCTATATTTTAATATATCAGTTGTTTCTAAAAAAGAAGTGTGATTACACAGACCATATCGTCACTTTTGTTGAAGTCTTTGGTTCTCGGATGTTTCTCCTTTGGAATGACCTTTTTTTCATGAATGTTTATTTCTTATGTCTTATTTTTTTCCCCGCAGCTGCGCTTAGAGAGGAAATGGCAGATGAATGCTTCCTGTACGGTGGACTGTCCAGTCAACTGCCAGCTCTCTGATTGGTCAGCATGGTCAGACTGCTCACAGACCTGTGGCCTTGAAGGTAAAGCCGAAAAAATGGACAAATATATGGCTTCTTACTGCTGTATTAAATATATTGGTAATTGTCAGATACACACATTCAAAAGTTTGGGGAAAGTTAGATTTTTTTAAGGCTGCATTCATTTGATCAAAATACATAAAAACCAGTAATATTGTGAAATAATATTGCTATTTACAATAACCGTTTTCTATGTTAATATATGTTAACATTTGTGTGATGCAAAGCTGAATTTTCGGTGTCACATGATCCTTCAGAAATCATTCTAATATACTGATTTGCTGCTCAAGACGCATTTACTATTATTATTATCAATGTTCAAAACCGTTGTCATGATTTTTTAATGAATAGAAAGTTAAAAATAATAGCATTTATTTGAAATAGAAATCTTTTGTAATATTATAAATATCTTTCCTGTGACTTTTGATCAATTTAATGCATGCAACTGAATAAAATGATTAATTTCTTGAAAAAAAAAAGAAAAGTTGAGATGTTGAGGTGAAAGAATGGATGAAACTCATTTGTCCGTGTTTCACTCTGTCTCGAAACGCGCTCATGGAAAGCGCTCGAGAAACAGTATCTCTTCGGTGTTTCAGTATGCTTTCAACGGTTTTTATTTATTTATTTATTTATTTATTTTTTCGTAAGAGCAAGAGACTGTATGACATTCACGTTACATGATTTGGCTGCTTTTTACGTAGAGAGCGTGACCGCACAACACATTAAAAGAAATGATCATTCATGTTTTCATAACCGCTGGCCAAATTCAAAAACTAAACTAAAATTAAAACATCTTTGAGAGCAAGGGGGCCCCCTGGTGTTTCGGGGGCCCTTCGCAGCTTGCGTATTCTGCGTATAGGGAGGATCGGCTCTGTTTAAAGAAAAACAAAGCAAAACAATGGTCTTGGTGTTGCTAGTGCAATGCTCACCTGTTTGAGACTAGGTGAGTATGTAGGCTGTAAAATTGAGAAGAAGAGAAAAAAGACAGCATAGAAGAATGGAGCTAGAATTCGGAAACACGAGATGAAACGGTGGACTTTGAGAAGGTACTGTTCGATGAAAACAGATGGAAGCAGTGCGAGATAGAAACTGACAGTCTGCCTGCCAAACACTTCCAAGATAAGGCAGAAAAAGCAGAGTGAGACAGAAGGCGGTGCATTGTGTGCAGTTTTATGCTAAACACATGTGGGATGAGCTAGAGAGTTATCTGAGACTGCCGTGCCTTGAGCTAGAAACTGAAAGATGTGTGTGTGTGTGTGTGTGTGTGTGTGTGTGTGTGTGTGTGTGTGTGTGTGTATGCGTGCAGAGCACCAAATCTGTCAAAAACAGGATCAGGTCATATTTCACTCTGAAAAATCTAAACTTTTGTGACTTTATTTTTCACTCTCATAATGTTCACTATCATTCAAAACTTTGGGGTCTGCAAGTTTTTGGAAGTTTTTGATTTTTTTGGAAAGAAATTAATCATTTTATTCAGCAAGGTGATATTAATAACATTTGTAATGTTACAAAAGATTTATAATTCAAATAAATGCTGTTCTTCTGAACTTTCAATTCATCCTAGAACCTTGAAAAAAAAGTATGTGGATTCCACAAAAGCAGCACAACTGTTTTCAACATTGATAATAATAGGAAATGTTTCTTGAGCAGCAAATCAGCATATTAGAATGATTTCTGAAGGATCATGTGACACTGAAGACTGGAGTAATGATGCTGAAAATTCAGCTTTGCATCTCAGGAATAAATTACATTTCAAATAGAAACTGTTATTTTAAATTGTAATAATATTTCAAAATCTTACTATTTTTTTTTTTTACTGTATTTTTGATGAAAGAGCCTTTTTGAAGATAACTTTTTTTTTTTTTTTTTTTTTTAAATCATATTGACCCCAAACCTTTGCAAGGTAGCGTGAAAAATCTCTTCTAAATGTATTGCGAAAAAAAAAATGTGACCCTGGACCACAAAATCAGTCTTAAAGGAAAACTCCACTTTTTTTGGAAATAGGCTCATTCTCCAACTCCCCCAGAGTTAATAAGTTGAGTTTTACCGTTTTTGAATCCATTCAGCCGATCTCCGGGTCTGGCGAGAGCACTTTTAGCATAGCTTAGCATAGATCATTGAATCCGATTAGACCAGTAGCATCGCGTTCAAAAACGATCAAAGAGTTTCGATATTTGTCCTATTTAAAACTTGACTCTTCTGTAGTTATATCGTGTACTAAGATCGGCGGAAAATGAAAAGTGGCGATTTTCTAGGCTGATATGATTAGGAACTACTCTCATTCCGGCGTAATAATCAAGGAACTTTGCTGCCGTCTGAAAGTAGTCCCCAGCTACCGGGCACTACTTTCAGGCGCTGCGAAATATCACTACGCCTGCCGCGGCCATGTTACGGCAGCAAAGTTCCTTGATTATTACGCCGGAATGAGAGTAGTTCCTAATCATATCAGCCTAGAAAATCGCCACTTTTCATTTTCCGCCGGTCTTAGTACACGATATAACTACAGAAGAGTCAAGTTTTAAATAGGACAAATATCGAAACTCTTTGATCGTTTTAGAACGCGATGCTACTGGTCTAATTGGATTCAATGATCTATGCTAAGCTATGCTAAAAGTGCTCTCGCCAGATCCGGAGATCGGCTGAATGGATTCAAAAACGATAAAACTCAACTTATTAACTCTGGAGGAGTTGGAGAATGAGCCTATTTCCAAAAAAAGTGGAGTGTTCCTTTAAGTGTAAATTTTCAGAAATTGAGATTTATAAATCATATGAAAGCTGGATAAATAAGCTTTCCATTGATTTATGGTTTGTTATGATAGGACATATTTGGTCGAGATATAACTATTTGAAAATCTGGAATCTGAGGGTGCAAAAAAATCTAAATATTGAGAAAATCGCCTTGTCCAATTGAATGAAAAGTTGTCCAAATGAATTATTTACAGTAGTAAATTTACAAAATATCTTCATTGAATATGATCTTTATATATATATATATACTAATGTTTTTTGGCATAAAAGAAAAATGGTCACACTTTATATTAGGTGGCCTTAACTACTATGTACTTACATCAAAAAATAAGTACAATGTACTTACTGTGTTCAGATTGTATTGCAAAACACTATTGCTGCTATTGAGGGGGATACGGGTAAGGTTAGGGACAGGTTTGGTGGTCTGGGTAGGTTTAAGGGTGGGTTAAGGTGTAAAGGATGGGTCAACAGTGTAATTATCATTTTAATTACATAAATTAAATTACAGATGTAATTACACATAGGTATTTTTAAAAATATAAGTACAATGTAAGAACATGTATGTACACAATAAGTGCACTGTACAAAATGATTAATTTAAATGTAAGTACATAGTAGTTAAGGCCACCTAATGTAAAATGGGACCAGAAAAATTATAAAAATTAAAATGTAATTTTGACCCATACATTGTATTTTTGGCTATTACTACAAATATACCCCAACGACTTAAGACTGGTTTTGTGGTCCAAGGTCACATATAATATAATTGTGAAGTATATATAACTACATAAAAAGTCATATTACCATATTTTTACTGTGGTACAGAAGAAGATTTTTGAGGTCAGCTATTTCTTTAATTTGTGTTGCTCTCTGTGGAACTGAAGCTCAAGCTCATTTCTCTGTCTTATATCTCAATTCCTCAGGGAAGATGTGGCGCAGACGGACGGTGGTTGAGGCGTCTCAGGGGGACGGCAGGCCGTGTCCGTCTCAGATGGAGCAGTGGAAGCCGTGTCCTGTGAGACCCTGCTACAGATGGCAGTACGGCCCGTGGTCCGAGTGCCGTGTCGAGGTCTTTTTCAGTTCTTATAGATCAAACAGCTAAATGTAAATTCACAGATCAAAGTTCATCAAGCACTGCAAGACGAAACTTCATCACAGAAATGCATTCATGTTCAAAGAAAACATTCCACGTTTGGTGAACTCGGACTTGCAAAGGTTCTAGGTCAAGTCTATATTTCACAATTCATGAGTTTTTTCTAAACAAAGGCAAAATGTCAATGTCAAACTATCCACACTAAGGTTCACAATAGTACTACGTTCATAGGTTTGGGTTCGGTAAGATTTGTTCCGCTCACCAAGACTGCATTTCTTTGATTTAAAAAAAACAAAACAGTAAAAATTGTGAAATATTATTACTATTTAAAATAACTATTTTCTATTTGAATATATTTTAAAATGTAATTTATTCCTGTGATGCCAAGCTGAATTTTCAGCATCATTACTCCAGTCTTCAGTGTCACATGATCCTTCAGAAATCATTCTTGAGTAGCTGATTTGCTACTCAAGAAACATTTATTATTATAATCAATGTTAAAAACATTTATGCTGTCTAATATTTTTGTGTAAATGACACATTTTTTTCAGGTTTCTTTGAAGAATATAAGGTTCAAAATATGAATATTTATGATAGAAATTAATTTAATATTAAAATAAATAATATAAAAATAATATTATTGATTTCTTAATGTCCTTTTTGATCAATTTAATGCATCATTGCTCAATAAAAGTTTAATTAAAAAAAAAAAAAACTCAGAGAGAACAACAGAACAATGGTTGGAGCTAAACACCTCAATCGCCCAACGGCACACGCTCTGAATACGTTAACGACCCGCGCTGGAACTCCTCGCTCTTCCAACACCTTGTTTTCCAATCTCGCTGTCAACCTCGTCTTCTCTTCTATTATTCTCTCTGATCCTCCTCCGTTTCAATCCTGCTTTTGATCTTTGGATTTAGGAAGTGTTTATGACTGCTCGGTGCTCACATCTGAACCTGTGTGTGTGTGTGTGTGTGTGTGTGTGTGTGTGTGCGTTGTAGGAGGTGGTGTGTGGGGTGGGCCTGCGTTTCCGGAACCTGTCGTGCTTTGTATCAGACGGCTCCGGCGATGGGAAGAGCAGCATTGTAGAGGAAGATCTCTGTGCTGGATTGGAGCAGGCCGTCGACGGAGATAGGAATATTGTTCTGGAGGAGACCTGCACCTTACCCTGCCCTGGTAACACACTGTTATTGGGACAGCAAAAAATACTCATTAAAAAACCCCAGCAAGCCAAGAATAACAACACTATAGATTTTCTGTTTTATTCTGAATATAAAATCTATATAATATTGAACAAATACACTACCAGTCAAAGGTTTTTGAAGAGTAAGATTTTTTTATTGTTTTTTTAAATATGTTTCTTCTGCTCACCAAGCCTGCCTTTATTTGATCCAATGTACAACAGAAACAGTAAAATTTTGATATACATTTTTACTATTTAAAATAGTTGTTTTCTATTTGAATATATTTTAAAATTTAATGTATTCCTGTGATTTCAAAGCTGAATTTTTAGCAATTATTTTAAATAGTAAAAATATTTCACAATATTGCTACTTTTGCTGTATTTTGGATCAAATAAATGCAGGCTTGGTGAGCAGAATAGAATTCTTTAAAAAACATAAAAAATCTTATATATATATATATATAACGGATTTGACTTTTTTTTTCCCCATGCAGACCTGGGCACAGATATATTCATTAAATTCATTCATTATTGTTCGATCCCTTAATAGTATTGACCCTGTGTGTCATTTAATTGTTTTTTTTTCTTCTTATAAATATTTAGTTATACAGCAATATTGCTGTTTGCCACCACTTTCAAGTTAGTTATATAATTTGGGCAATTGCTTTTTTATTATTTTAATTTAATTTTCATTGTTTTGTATCACAAATGTGTTTAATAATATATAATCTGATAATTATTCTAAAATATAAATAAAATATTGTTGCCTTAAATACCTTTTTTAAAATATTTTCTATTGTAGATAACATTCTTAAAATTGTAGATATGACTACATTTGAACTGCTTTAAATTATAAGTGAATTATTACATGTCAAATTAGGGTTTCATAGCTTCCCCAACAATTCTGTTGTTATCATGCTGAAGTGTGTCAGTTATCAGGCAGCTCAGCTCTCGTGTTGATCTGTTCAGGTGACTGTTACCTGATGGAGTGGTCCGATTGGAGCCCGTGTCAGAGTGTGTGTGTGAAGGGCCAGCGTTTGGACTTCACTCCGGTGCAGGTCCGTTCACGTGCCGTCATCGCGCAGGAGCCGGAGAACATCGCTCAGTGCCCCGATCAGGAGTGGCAGACCCGGCCCTGCAGCAGTGAGACTCATGCTCCTCCTCTCTCATTGGCATAAAGACTCTGCTTTACTTTGATTTTATTCTACATGAACAATTTTAAAAATTTAACATTTTATCATCTTCATCATCTTCACGAGAACAAGTGCTTTTAAAAAGAGTACTTGTTATGCAAATAAAATACACTTTGTGGTACTTAATTACTTAATTGCATATTAATTGTAATTACATGATTATAGATAAAATTTATATTAAATGCAATTATTTGAACATGAGAGGTTTTTTGATCCACTTAAGTAGGATCTAAGTACATTTCTGTATGTAATTTCATAATTACTTGAAGCATTTATGCAAAACTAAAATATACTTTAATGTCATTTCTTCTGAAATTTTTGTCATGTATTTAAATATATTTATGATTACACATTTATAATGATGTTGCAATTTAATACATTGAGAATGTTCACTTTAAATGTAATATCAAAGAACAAATTACAGTTAAAATTACGATCAGGTACTTTACATTTAGTACATTAGTCAACACATCAAAATAAGTGTATTACTTTAAAGCACAATGAAGCAATTAAAATATAAGATACTGTGCAAAAATGTGTTGAGAAATATAGTCAAGAAAGTGTACTCTGTAAATGCACTATATGCCACAGCCATATCACCCTGCAGCCCAAGACCGGTTGCCCACGAAGCTAAGCAGGGCTGAGCGTGGTCAGTATCTGGATGGGAGACCTCCTGGGAAAAACTAGGTTGCTGCTGGAAGAGGTGTTAGTGAGGCCAGCAGGGGGTGCTCACCCTGTGGTCTGTGTGGGTCCTAATGCCCCAGTATAGCGATGGGGACACTATACTGTAAAAAAAGCACCGTCTTTCAGATGAGACGTTAAACCGAGGTCCTGACTCTCTGTGGTCACTAAAAATCCCAGGACACTTATCGTAAAGAGTAGGGGTGTAACCCCGGTGTCCTGGCCCAATTGCCTCCACTGGCCCCTGTCTATCATGGCCTCCTAATAATCCCTATCCACTGAATTGGCTATATCTCTCTCTCTCCTCTCCACCTGTAGCTGGTGTGTGGTGAGCGCACTGGCGCCGTTGTCCTGTGGCTGCCGTCGCATCATCCAAGTGGATGCTGCACACTGGTGGTGGTTGAGGAGAGACCCCTATATGATTGTAAAGTGCTTTGGGTGTATAGCAATACACAATAAAAGCGCTATATAAATGCTTCATTCATTCATTCATTCATTCACTTAAAAGTGCCTTTTGTATTATCTACAAGTACATTTTTCAAAAATATAGTCTTAAGATTTAAAGTGCACATTAAATACAATTAAGCATACTTCTTTTTCACAAGGGCATGTATATATTTATGTGCATGTATTTAAGAATTTTACATGAAATGCAGTTGGATGCCTTCGACTTGATTTGTTACAAATGTATTCTCTTTTAAAGGGATAGTTCACCCAAAAATGAAAATTGTGTCGTCATTTATTCACAATCCACTTGTTGCAAACCTGTTTTTTTTCTTCCGTCAAATACAAAAGAAGAAATTTTTGAAGAATCTTGGGCAACCAAACAGTTGATGGTAGCCATTGACTTGCATAGTATTTTTTTCCATACTAAGGAAGTCAATGGCTACCATGCACTTGGCTCACATTTTGGTCCATTTTAATAGTTTTGGTGCTTTTAAAGAAGACTGTATGAAAACACCCTTGTTACGACCCTTTAAGATGGTCTAGGAGGTAAAAGGAGTAAAATTGAGATTGTGAAAAGTCTGTACAATATCGAGTCTTTCTACAGCTGCCTAAAAGTGTACGGCTGCAGAATGTATATTTACTCTATTTATTTCCGTCTAGATGGGGAGTGTTATGAGTACCAGTGGATGGGCAATCCTCAGCTGATCTGGTGTCAGCGCTCGGATGGAATAAACGTCACAGGTGCTGTACTTCACCGCTTCACATCCGTTTCTTTACGTTACACGAATAAGCAGCCAATGAGGAATAACACATACCTATCCAAAAAAAACCATCAGAGCCACTTTGCTTCACTTTGGGTCATTGATGCATAATGTGTCTGTTTAATTTTTTTAATCATTTTCAAGATTTCAGGTTAAAATGTATATGCATGTACAGTATAAAGCAATGAGTACATCTTAGGTCCTGTTGGTATTTTTTGTATGTTTTTGCCGACTTTTAAATGCCGTTTTGCCTTCACGAGGTCATGTTTAATGGTCCTGTGGTGTGACAAATGAATTTTTGTAGCTTCTGAATAAATGAGCTCATGAAAGCTGCATGCATAATAATTAAAAAAAAATGAATTATCAGAGTTCTCTTTTAAATACAGTGCTTTACAGTGGAGTATATTATCATGACACACAAAATAACATAGGAGACTATGATACCAGCATCTACTCACAGTATGCAGTATATATTGTAAAACGTATTGTGCAAAAGATGCCAATTTTCCACCACACGTTGTATATTTGCACATTTTTGATTGACTGATTACTTTCTTCCAAGCTGAGTTGTTGTCAAAAGCTTGAAAATGTTATTTCTTCCAGGTGGGTGCCCTCCAGCGCTACTGCCAGGGAAGGACCAGTCATGTGATCCACCTTGTGACAAACCACAGTCATTTTGCTCGGAGGTAAGACACAAGAGGATTGTGGGATTAATGCAATTCTGAGCCTGAGAGTCTGTAACTGCAGACAGTTGTTCCAGCTGCAATTATCATAATGAATGCAACAGAAAATCATGGTCATAAGCTGTACTTTTTGTTTTTATTTTTGGATGCAATTGATCTATATTTCTGAAGCATGCTCAATGAGCTTTTTTATCTGTTTGCAGGACCAATTTTCATCATTTTACATTTACATTTACATTTATGCATTTAGCAGACGCTTTTATCCAAAGCGACTTACATTGCATTCAAGTTACAGTTTTAACATTTTATCAGCTCTTGCTTTCCCTGGGAATCGAACCCATGATCTTGGCGTTGCTAGCGCCATGCTCTACTATTTGAGCTACAGGAAAGCTAAGAAAAGAATTAGTGCATACAAAATCATGGCTGCACAAATAATACAAATACTTCTTTTAATACAAATAATTTTATCCACAATCCCTTGCACATTAACAAAAAAGTGTGTGAATGTTCTCTTTTCACTAGGGATTGGTGATAACATTTATTTTCTTGGTCAATGGAGTGCTGCAGGGAAGATGCATTTTTGTAGGCCAACCCAGAAGTTAGCATCACACTGGTTCCTTGATCTCTGTGGCCAGCAAAGGTTTATGAATTGTGAAGTCTAAATGCAGTCAGCAGAAGTAAAAACCAAAAGTTGGGCTATAAATGAACTACACCACAGTTGCACAACTTCACGGTCACCACCATTAAGCTCAAACAGCTTTTTCAGTGTTTACTTAAAATGACCATGTTGGGAAGTGTGGTTATGAATGCAACAAGGCTGTGAAAGCAACTAGTGAGTAGATGAGTTTATCTGTTCAGTGTGATGACATTTAATGTCCCCGGCAACCTCTGTAGTCATATTTAGCAACAAAAAAAGACATGTTAAAGCTTAAATGTATTGCGTGTATTTCATACCATAGAATAAAATGAGCTTGTGTTAACCACAAACCTTATTTCAGGTGCATTTAACCAAAAAGCATTGAAAAAAAACATTGACCTTTTAGAACTGAGAGTGCAGAAATGTCTTGGCTTTAGGACTGAATTGGGTCACAGGCTTTGAGAGGAAGCAGAAAGCATGGTTGTATTTATGTGCCTTTGCTGCCCCCTGCAGGAGGGTGTATGTATTTGCGAGGAGGGCTATACCGAGGTGCTGACAGCTGAGGGGATGCTGGAGCAGTGTACGCCCATCCCTGTGCTCGAAATCCCCACCGCAGGAGACAAGAAAACTGACGTGAAGACCAGCCGGGCCATCAACCCCACCCTGCCCACCACGGTACAGCCTGGCCGCGCCGGACGCACCTGGTACCTGCAACCCTTTGGACCAGGTAAATGTTTCATTTTGATTTCTTTAGTCCAGTTTCTCTTAAACATATTTTATTTAATTGTGCTCAAAGGTCTTAAAAGTTCTCTAAGGAAATTATATTACTCAGCAAACACATTTAATGTCATTTTTAACAGTCAACACTGAATCCATTTTTATGGAAGTTTGTTTTTGTCATGGAATAAAAAAAAATTAAAAAGGTAATTGCGACTTTTTGTCTTAAATTGCCGAGTTTACATATTGCAATTCAGGGTTTTTTTCCCACCACAAAATAAAAAATAAGCGCTATAGCAGGAAAAGAAGAATTGTAAGATGATAAAACTTCAGATAAAATTGTCAGATAAAAAGTCACAATAATCTTTTTTATTTATTTATTTTTTATCCCTTGGTGGAAAAACTAATACCCAATTACTAGTTTAACACTTGAAGCTGCGATATATAAACTTGCAACTCAAAGAAATAAGTCTAAACTGAGTATTCTAACAATTTCGAGATGTAAACTCAGAATTATTAGTTTATAACTTGTATAAACTAACTATTGCTTTATAAGCAGGTGTGATATATAAACTCCCAATTCTGAGAAAAAAAGTCAGAACTCTAAGATATAAACTCAGTTAGTAATTTAGAACTTGCAACTGCAAAACAGAAACTTGCAATTCAATGAAAGAAAAAGTCAGAATTGCAAAATCTATGAATTCTAAGCGGAAAAAAAGTCAGACTTTCCAGATATAAACTCTCAATTGCTAGTTTAGAATTTGCAATTGTGAGATATAAACTCAGCAAGAGGAAAAAAAAGTTGTGAATTGAGAGATGAAGTCGCAAATACCATTACAAGCTTCTGTACATTTTGGAGTTTTTATCTAAATCCTTTTATAGTTGTTTTAAATGACACTTTTGTAGTAGTTCATCTTTGGGAGCCGTGAAAATAGCCCAAGAAGATGGCATGGCGTTAAGACACCAACCAACCAACTTAATGTAGTTTTGCATTTTGCTTCTGCTTGTTGGCCTATGCTAAATATCTTTCACCTCTTTAGATGGAAAGCTGAAGACGTGGGTGTACGGCGTGGCGGCAGGTGTTTTTGTCCTCCTGGTATTTATAGTGTCAATGATTTACCTCGCATGGTAAGAAAGACAACCCTTTCTGTTTGCTTCATCGTCACTCGTTTTATTTTCTCATTCACTCCATGCATTCGTTTGGTTCTGTTTTTCTTTAACATCCCACGCTCATCCATGCCTCCCTCGCCGTCATGAGCAGCAGTTACTGTGCCATCCGGCGGTCGCTCGAGACGCCAGATTCTGCCAACGGTACGGTGGTATGGATGGGCCAAGATGCCCATGAGCTGACCTACACCTGCCCTGAGTGCCAGCAGCCAAGTCAAGAGTCAAGAGCCAGTTAAAGGCTGGAGAAACAGGCTCCTGATGTCCTGACATCTCAGCCCCCTCTGCCTTGTGCCTCCACCTCAGTCTGTGCCTTACGTTCTGATGCTAAATGCATCGAGCTGCCCGGGTAGGCTGCTTATTTATGGTTTATTGGTTTAGAAAAGGATTTTTTTTTTTTTTTTTTTAAATAGCTCTGTTGCAAATCCTAGTGAGCTTGCATTGGATCCTACTGCCTACATACTGCCTTATTATCAGTAGCTAAAACTAAAACCACTAAAAAACAGTTACTCAAAAGTAGTGTTCTATTCTATAGAACAAAATATTTGTTGACACACTTTTTTTACAATTATTAAGACAACTCTGACATTATTAAACACTGACTATATCAACAATCAATATAGTTTTATATAAACTTAATATATAAATTAATATGTACTATATATAAACTTGACTATAAATATTGAAATTAATATTAGGAATTTAACTTTTTTTCTTTTAATAGAAGCTTTTGAGTTTTACAAGTTTTCATAATGTAGAGAATGTTTTAATTTATATGATAACTGACTAAATCAGGATGAGTTCAAATTTAACCATGTGTATGAGTTGACTTCTTTTTATTTGTGCTTGTAGGTGAAATGCAGCAATCCTCATGTAATTTCTCAAATGACAACAATTATGATCAGTAATCATGAATGTAATTGTGATTAAAATAATTGTGATTATCAGTTTAACCATCTTGCAGCATGACAAAAATATGACTTTTTCATTGACTAAAATTTGACAAAAAAAAAAAAAAACAGGATAGGTTGACTAAATATGATTATAAAAAAAACAAATTAAAAAAAAGAATATTTGACATGACTACATTTTAAAAAGCTGACTAAATGAACACTACTCAAAATAAATGTTAACTGAAATAAAATACAAATAAAATATTTAATATTTTAAAATATTCAAAATAAAATGCTTCTTATTTCTGCTAGCTGCAACATTTCTCATTTTCATTTAGTTTCATTTAGTTTAAGTTGAAATATTAAAATAACTAAAACTAAATGAAATAAACCTATATAAACATATGCAAAACACAGATACAACAAAATGACTACAACTTTAACTAAAATATAAAATATATAAATAACATTTAAATTTAAATTTAAATTAAATAGTAAATAATAGCATAAATAGTAATATAATATAGTACATACTATATCAGTGATAGTCCACAGATAGCCTCTTTTTAATTCTAGTAAACTATTTTTATCAAGATTCATAATCAACATTTCTCTTACTTTGTCATAATGATTTTTGAGATTGCATTCTCCGTGATGGATACATGTGATTTTGCCTTAGAATTAGTCCCAAATGAGGTGTTTCAGTGGGCAGCATTATCATGTTTCCCACATTTTGGAGCAGACTTTGCATCTATTATGCCTGAAAATGTTGCCTGTGGGGGCAAATCACTAGGTTTTGGAGCAGCAACTTTTTTTATGATTATATGTTGCAATAATGCTGAAAATGAATTAGGCCAGTGCAGTCTTTAATGAAGTCCAACTGCATTACACATCATTTTGCACCTATCAGGGCACCTATTATATTTCATCATAAGTCATAACTGAGCTATTACTGATCATCATGATTTTTCATTGTCTTGTTTTTTTACACATATTTCATGATTTCATTTTTTTATCATATGCCATTAACATGGATATGCATATATAATATATACTTTGTTTGTGTAATATAAAATATGTTTTCTCATAAGACTACACACAGTCTGTGTTTAACATCCAAGGTTTTGAGAGTGACAACTGCAATCATTCTTTTGTCCTCAGCAAAAAGCCAAAGAAACCTCAGCGAAGACAAAATAATAATCGATTGAAACCCCTGACCCTGGCATATGATGGAGATGTGGACATGTAGCCCTTCTCGGAAAACTAACGTCATGAAAAATATCATCAGCAAAATGGTTGAATCTCATGAAAACATGTCCAAGTCACATTATACCCCAAATTCCAAAAAAAAAAAATAAGTAATGATATTTTGCATAAATGAAACAAAGCCTATTTTAGCACCTTTGTACATTATAAAGTTATGAAAATGACATTATTGCATTATTTATAAAAATTAACCACTTTCCTCCTAAATGTTGGTGTATATATATATACAGTGGTGTGAAAAAGTGTTGGCCCCCTTCCTGATTTTTTTTTTTTTTTTTTTTGCATGTTTGTCACACTTTAATGTTTCAGATAATCAAACAAATTTAAATATTAATCAAAGATTACACAAGTAAACACAACATGCAGTTTTTAAATGAAGTTTTTTATTATGAAGGGAAAACAAAATCCAAACCCACATGGCCCTGTGTGAAAAAGTGTTTGCCCCCTAAACCTAATAACTGGTTGTGCCACCCTTTGCAGCAACGACTGCAATCAAGCGTTTGCGATAACTGGCAACGAGTCTTTCACATCGCTGTGGAGGAATTATGGCCCACTCTTCTTTGCGGAATTGTTTTAATTCAGCCACATTAGAGGGTTTGAGCATGAATGGACTGTTTAAGGTCATGCCACAGCATTTCAATCAGATTTAAGTCCAAACTTTGATTTGGCCACTCCAAAACCTTCATTTTGTTTTTCTTGAGACATTCAGAGGTGGACGTGCTGCTGTGTTTGGGATCATTGTCCTGCTGCATAACCCAAGTGCACTTGAGCTTGAGGTCACAAACTGATGGCTGGACATTCTCCTTCAGAATTTTCTGATAGAGTGCAGAATTCATGGTTCCATAAATTATGGCAAGTCATCCAGGTTCTGAAGCTGCAAAGCAGTTTGACTGTTGGTATGATGTTCTTTTTATGAAATGCTGTGTTGGTTTTACGCCAGATGTAATGGGACACACACCTTCCAAAAAGTTCGACTTTTGTCTCATCAGTACTCAGAATATTTGCCCAAAAGTCTTGGGGATAATCAAGATATTTTTTGGCAAATGTGAGACGAGCCTTTGTGTTCTTTTTGGTCAGCAGTGGCTTTTGCCTTGGAACTCTCCCATGGATGCTGTTTTTGCCCAGTCTCTTTCTTATTGTTGAATCATGAACACTGACCTTAATTGAGGCAAGTGAGGCCTGCAGTTCTTTAGATGTTGTTCTGGGTTCTTTTATGAACTCTTGGAACTCTTGGAGTAATTTTGGTAGGCCGGCCACTCCTGGGAAGGTTCACCACTGTTCCAAGTTTTCTCCATTTGTGGATAATGGCTCTGACCATGGTTCACTGGAGTCCCAAAGCCTTAGAAATGGCTTTATAACCCTTTCCAGACGGATACATGTAAACTATTTTGTTTCTCATCTGTTTATGAATTTCTTAAGATCACGGAATGATGTGTTGCTCTTTAAACATGCTTCACTTTGTCAGACAGGATCTATTTAAGTGATTTCTTGATTCAACAGGTCTGACAATAATCAGGCCTGGGTTTGGCTAGTGAAATTTAACTCAGCTTTCTAAAATAATGTGGTTAATCACAGTACTTTCATGATTTAATAGGAGGGGTCAAGCACCTTTTCACACAGGACCATGTGGGTTTGGATTTTGTTTTCCCTTCATAATAAAAAAAACTTCATTTAAAAACTGCATGTTGTGTTTACTTGCGTTATCTTTGATTAATATTTAAATTTGTCTGATGATCTGAAACATTAAAGTGTGACACATGCAAAAAATGTAAAAATCAGGAAGGGGGCCAACACTTTTTCACAACACTGTATAATGCATCTGAACAATTTACTTTGTGTTTTTGTTATTCTCAGTATTGTCAATGGTGATTCTCTTTTTTTTTATTAATTTAAATCGTAATAAATTAAAGACAATATAACAAATGTATATCATGATGTATTAATACTTATTTAATGTTTCAATATGTTTTGGGGTAAATGTGCTTAATTCTCATTAAAATATCACAATGCAAATAGACCTTAGGCTTCATTTTTTGTTTATGAAAAATGTAATTTCTTACCATTATAGCATTTGATTTTGGGGTGCAGTATGACCCAGGAATGTTCTTGAGATTCAACCAAATACTCCTCCAAATAAAAATTAAAAAATTAAAAAGCCTGGAAATACTGGACCCTAAATGCTTGAATCCAACGTAGAGGAAGAAGAAACATCCAAGAGCCGCAAAGAAAAACCTTCTTACTTTATTTTTACTTTATGTTCTTGTTCTGGAAGAGCCTTTACACACATCTTCACACGCTGTGAGATCATGCCTTTGTATATTCAGTTCCTTACAAGTATTTGTCAATTATGCAACTGCGGTCTACTATACGACGGGTCAGGACCTTATCGGAACAACTTCCTTCCGACTTGTGCTTCCCAGCTGAGAGGACTCATTATTTGGAAGGAGCTATTGAACAGACAATGCCAAAACATACAACACACACAGTACAGAACACGAAAGGAAACTTGGGATCTTCAGATATCATGGACGACATTTGCTCACAGAAGATGCAGCCTTTCTATGGAAGGTGAAAACAAGACAAATCATGTTCTCCTGGAAGTCCCACTCTGATTCCAGGTGTTATTTTGCACTATATTAGTGCAGCAAGGAAAGCATTCGCCATTGAACCACTGATGTCTCAGAAGCAACGATTCTTAAAGGCAAACGAATATGAATCTGGAGCACATCAGTGAGACGGGATAACTGAGAAAGTGTAAAAATAAATCTCAGAGTGGGACTCTTTAAAGACCTCACATCCTTTTGTTTTCACTCATTTGTGCATTGTATAGTTTCTATGATGTGTCTTTTCTGCTCAACAGACTTTAAATATGTATTTTTTGTTATAGTTTTCCATTCAGACATTTTTATAATAATTGGTCGATATACAGTTGTTGAGGAAAAGTGGTTGTGACCGTAGTATGACTTTTGATTGCGGGGGTTATGCCCCATTTTCAATGTCTGGTATCTAATTACATGAATGATGTACGTGTCAAGACAATGGGTCTCATGGGAAGACCGATAGTTTCTGCCTTATTATTGATTAAAAAATACTGAAGTTTTGTTACTAATTGTTGCCAATTCTCACAAGATAGTGGACATGCAAAATACAGTGGCCCTACAAAGTATTTGGACACACAAGATAAACTTTAATATGTCTGAATGTAATTGCATTAGATGGGGAACTGGTTGCATTTTTTTAAATACTGGAAACGATTAATGTTCACTTCCATTTACGTTTTTCGCATGTGCATTTTCTACCAATGCTGTGAAATACTGTACTGAACTATTCTGATGGTGTTTTTTGCGTGACTGCTTCTTATGAGCAGCTTCATTTTAGTGAATCAAACTCAAATGGCGCATCCAGTGTAGTCCGATTCCCAACTGAATGACTCTTATGATCCGGTTCTTTTTAGTGAATCAAAAACACATGACGCATCCAGTGTAGTCCAATTCCTGAATGAATAACTCTTATGAATCAGTATTTTATACTGAATCAAAAACAAATAATGCAAGTTCCATTGTAGTCTGATTCCGGAGCAGCAGACTCGTATGAACTGGTTCTTTTTAGTGAAGCAAAAATGTGCAGTGTATCCAGTGTAGTCCAATTCCCAAACAAATGAATCTTATGTTTCTGATTCACTAAAAAGAACCGGTTCATAAGATTCATTTGTTTGGGAATTGGACTACACTGGATGTCATGTTTCTGATTCTCTAAAAAGAACCGGTTCGTGTGACACATCAAGTGTAGTCTAATTTCTGAACAAATTATCTGTATGAACTCGTATTTTATACTGAATCAAAAACATATGATGCGTCCAGTGTAGTCCGATTCCCAAACTAATGACTCTTATGAATTGGTATTTTATACTTCATCAAAAATATACAACTCAACCAGTCTGAGTCCGATTCCTGAACGACTCTTTTGAGCTATTACTATTTAATATATCAATATCATTAAGCAGCTTATCTCTGTGTTATTTAAAACTTGTGAGAGTATTTTATAAAAATGTAATGAATTAAAAGTGGTACTATACACACACAAGTAATCAAAAATGCAACTTTATTTACTTTTGATATTGTTATCTAATGCAAAGACATCCATACATAAAGTGTGGTTTAAGGGTGCAATTACTTTCTGGGCTCATTGTACATGTGTAGCACTTTTGTTGGATCTTATATATATATATATATATATATATATATATATATATATATATATATATATATATATATTATTGTATAATATTATCACATCATAAGTATGTGCTGTCTCACACACTTGCAGCAAACTTACAAAGCCATCAAACAGTAAATCATTTTTTATCATTCAGCAGATTAAGCAGTATTCAATTTATATATCAATAAATTATTTTCAAATGATTACACATTAACCTTCCTCCCCTCTAAAATATATATATATATATATATATATATATATATATATATATATATATATATATATATATATATATATATATATATATATATATATATATATATATATATATATATATATGCATTGAAAAAGAAAATATAGTGTGTATGTATTCATGAAATTTGATTTAATTTGAACCTCTTATATTTAAAAAAAAAAAAAAAAAAAAAAACAGCGTGAATATGATATTCCTAAAATGTGATAGTCTATGAATCCTGCTGAAATCTTCCATTCAAATAGTAGTAATATAGAAAATGCTTTTTATCGGTCAAATCTCCTCATTTTCCCCAAATTCATTTACGCTGCTACATTAGTCGTTTCACCCGGCCGTCCTGCTAGCAGCTGGTGGAATGAATGTTTACCATTAGTTTTATTTGTAAATAACAATGAGTATTAAATCATATTCATTTCTTTTCTATTGCACAGAAATGTTTAGTACATTGCAAAGTGGTCTCGCTGATCTTTGTTGATTATGGTCATGTTGTAAAGTACCAAGGTCTTTTTTTTTGTACAGCTTATGTTTTCTGATGACCTACAGGTAATAAATACTGGTGTATTAAACATGTATGAATGATGTTTCTTGTCTATCTCCATATTTTGTGAATTTGGTCTGTTATCCACTGTGTGAAGTCAGATATGACTCTATTAATGAAAGTCGTTGGATTGGTTGTGTCGACGTTCATAGGCGTTCCTCCCTCATGCGAGCGAGCGTCTGTCAGTGTCAGATGGAGCTGAGTGACCATGTGTTCACAGCGCAGAGAAGAGAAGAGCCTTGCATCAGGAAGATCAGCTTCTCCTGAACTTCACTGAATCCCATTGAGAATTTCACAGGGATCAGAACGGCTGCGAGGAAAGTTCAAGAGTCGGAAACCTTCTAAATGATGATGACTGCGAGCAGTTTGATGTGTCTCGTGGTAGTCCTCTCCATTAATGATGTAAGTAAATTTACATTTTATCACCAATTCTTATCTTTGCTGTGGGTGTTGAACTTGCTTTTTGATGTGTTTGGCTGTGTGATGTTCAGAACCGCAGACAGCGACAGGCAGGAATGTGCTTGGTTTCTATTGGAATTTAGAGCCGATCCTAATGGGATCAATTTCAAATCTTGTAAGAATCAAATAAGATGTGGTCAAAGGATGAAACACAGTTTATGAGAGCTTCATGAAGGAAGGATGGATCATATGGATAATATGTGAACATTGGTATTTTTATTAATATCAAATTCTGAAATTGAACATGGAATTTCTACAGTGTGTGTGTGTGTGTGTGTGTGTGTGTGTGTGTGTGTGTGTGTGTGTGTGTGTGTGTGTGTGTGTGTGTGTGTGTGTTTTGTGTGTGTTTTTTTAATGCTATTGCAATGTCTTATTATTAAAGGCAGTCACATTGGAGGTTGTGGGTGTAAAATAATTCCTTTGTAAATCAGATATTTCTCTAATTTGCTCTAAATTATACCCTAAATTCTGTAACCATACATTTTTGTATAATATTGTATTTTGTTCTACAGTTAGAAGATGAAACATTCATTTAAATATATATATTTTTATGTTATGTTATGGAATCTTTACAAAATTCCCATTAGGATCCTTTAGAGCTGATTCTAAATTATAAAAGAAATTCCAACAGGAATTCTTGACATTCTTTACCACAAATCATGATATCCTGATGGGGCAACAACAACAACAACAACAAAAAAACAGCAAAAACAGTTTAATGTGATTTTCAGGTCATAGCTGGTTTAAGATGGCTCACACTGAAGAAAATATGGTGTAGAAACCATTTTCGCTCATAAAATGCTACAATGTGACATTTTGAAGTAGAAAACTTGTAAAAATAGTATTCTTGTTAGACAGTCTCATCTTTTTTTTATTTACAGCTTCAAAAAATATTTTTTTATAGAGCTACTGTCCAACTGATGTGCCCAAAAACCCCATAAAATGGTCAAATTAGACCAGTCTGATGTGTAGAAACCAGCTAAAACCAGCAAACCACCATTCCTTTAACTGAAGCTCGACAGAAAAGCCCTCCTATTTATATAATAATCATTAATGATGGAACTCAGTCGCATTACAAGACACAAGTAGATGCAGGTACATGCTGCTGTCCATAGTTTCTGTCAGCAGTACTTCAGTAATTTAATGGTTGGTTAAGAATATCATATGAAGGAACATGCAGTATTGGTCATCAATGTTCAACTTGCCATTTGGAAACTGCGCTGGAGTGATCGATACTGCTCAGAAACGTCAGCAATTTTATCCATCATGTTTTCAGGTGAAACAACATTTTGTGAACATTTGCAGTCTCGTGTATTGTTCTTCCAATTGCAGTTTATCATTCATAGTGCTGTTATAGATGTTCTCCAGTATTAATCAGAGTAGGACTTCTCATCACATACTGTTAATAATGCAACATTCCAGCATTGTGAGCTGAAGAAGCAGAAGTAGTATTTTGTTTTTGACGTCTGTGTCTCCAGTCCTGCGTCCTCCTCTCTCTGGATAAGGTCCAGCTCACACCTCAGACTGAAGATCGATTTTGTCTCTAATTGAAATAAGAGGCAACGTGGTGCTCAAGCCTCAAAAGGATTATTGCTTTTTTATATAAATATATAAGTGTGACTGTAAGTGTCTGACCTCTGGAGATAAAGATCCAATATACGAATTCTGTGAAAAGAGCTATTGAGTTGATATCATAAGTTTCGATTTTTGGGGGTTTCCTTTTTTTTTTACCTGGACATGTTCAATGGAATTGCTCCAGTGTTGCAGTAACTTTGCCTTCATTTGATTACGGTGCTGTTTATGTTTTTAACCATGATCTATGGATTTAAATCATGACTTACTGATTTATACACTAATATTCTCAACCCAATCATGGATTCTTTTTCAAGTTTAGGAGAGCGCTGGTTTCAGAGATATCTCCCTCTGGGAATGTTTCAGATGAGTTACAGTATGTCATGATTTCATCCTTGCAGGTGAATTTCATTCCTCTTTTGACTGACTGACTGCAATGACTGCAATGTACAGAGTGAAAACGTACAGGTCTTTCTACCTGATCAGATCCTTAGAAATGCTTATAGCATAATCATAATCATATTATTCTATTAAAAAGCATGTTATTAAAAAAAATCATAGTTATAAGATTAAAAAGATTTTAAATTTCTATTAAAACATTAGTATTCAAAATATTTAATTTGATATATTTAAAAATAATATGATATATTAAAAATATTTAAACATGCTATTATTTATTTATGTTTACCTGTAAGCCAACTTTAAAAATTCTGTTTTGATAGTACTTAAAAAAAGTCTTGTTTTCAAATGTCACTATTTTTATTCATCATTCTAAAAAAGAATCATTCAAATGATCGCTGCACAAGTTCCATTCTGTTTACTTGGCATTCCATCATACATAATCATACTTTAATCCAAAATGAAGGTGCTATTGTTCACACACATTACCTTGTCTGGCTCCTTTGAATCATGTTTATGAATGTTACAACTCCATAAATTTCCATTTTTGGAAATGAACTCTGAGCTGGGAACACCTTGATCTTATTTATAGCTGGAGTGTGATGGCAGTGTGGAACTGCTGGAGACCTAATCCATTAAACCAGCTTCCTGTAAATCTGCCATCGGAAAGCCGTAATCCTGCCCGGAGCTGTTTGGGAAAACTGTCAGTCTTCAAATGAAGTTAATTATGTTTCACAGCATTCTGGCACTAAAGCAGCATGTCTGACTGTATTGTGTATCATAAAAAAGTAATTCTGTAATGTAAATGAGGCGAATGAGATGAAAGGTTTTTGTTATATATTCCTAAATTATCTCATTAACTCATCACTGCAGGGGGCTGGAATTAGATGATGTTTGTTTTTTTCTGTGCTGTCACCTCTGAACATGTTTGTTATGATCTATCTGTCTATCGTTCGTTCTGTCTATCGTTCTATCTATCATTCTGTCCTATCTATCTATCTATCTATCTATCTATCTATCTATCTATCTATCTATCTATCTATCTATCTATCTATCTATCTATCATCTATCTATCTATCTATCTATCTGTCTGTCTGTCTCTCTGTCTGTCTGTCTGTCTATCATTCTGTCTATCATTCTATCTATCATTCTGTCCTGTCTGTGTCTATCTATCATTCTGTCTCTATCTATCTGTCTCTTTCTATTGTTCTATCTATCATTCTGTCTATCGTTCTAGCATTCTTTGGATCTGTCTGTCTTTCTGTCTATCTATCTGTCTATATCTATCTGTCTGTCTATCTATCTATCATTCAGTCATTCTATCTATCATTGTCTATCGTTCTGTCATTCATTTGTCCTATCTGTCTGACTATCTATCTATCTGTCTCCATCTATCTGTCTATCTATCATTCGTTCGTTCTATCGTTTTATCTATTGTTCTATCTGTCTCTGTCTTTCTATCATTCTGTCTATCATTCTGTTTATCTATCTATCTATCTATCTGTCTGTCTGTCTGTCTGTCTATCTATCTATCATCTGTCTGTCTGTCTGTCTGTCTGTCTGTCTGTCTGTCTATCTATCTATCATCTGTCTGTCTGTCTGTCTGTCTGTCTGTCTGTCTGCCTGCCTGTCTGTCTGTCTGTCTGTCTGTCTATCTATCTATCATCTGTCTGTCTGTCTGTCTGTCTGTCTGTCTGCCTGCCTGTCTGTCTGTCTGTCTGTCTGTCTATCTATCTATCATCTGTCTGTCTGTCTATTCATGTAGATATACTCTAACTAATATGGACACTTTTAGCTTTTGTAAGTCAGACCATCTTTCCCTGACTCTCCTGTAGGTCATTTTGATTTGATATTGATGGCTGAGATTCAATTACAGGCACCTCTCTGACACCTTTTGAATCTCCATATTTGTTTCAGGACTGACCTTGCACTGACCCTGACGTTGGATGTGAACCTCTCTTTAATTAAGTGACATACTATTAAAAAAAAAAAAAAAGTGTCATATTTGGATTATTGATCCAAGAGCTCACTTATAAAAGCTCTCTTGTATGACAGATTTGCTGTCAAATCATTTCGAGTGAAGTCAAGGAGATCTTGTCCTTCTGATATGGTGTTTTTTTTTTTTTCATCGTCTCTTTTTGTGTGTAAAACTACATTGTTGTCTCATTTTGTTGTCTCAGGTCAGATATGCCAAAGGAAATAGTCCTCTGACCGCAAGGTCTCTGCAAATGGACAGGCCTAAGAGGACAGTGAAGTATCCATGTGCTGATTCAGACCCATTGCTCATGTCAAGTCCTGATGTCCGTGATGCCGACCAAGCCCTCCTGTCTGACAAACTCCAGCCATGTCCCGAGCAGGAGCTTTGGGACTGGGCTCCAAACCTGACGGAGACACACCCGTCTGCCCAACAATCCAGGAAACGGGTCACGGTGAAAAGAGGAAAAGCTAAGAAGATGTTCGGCTGGGGAGATTTCCAGTGCAAAGTGAAGTCCACGAGCCTCAACCTGCTCATCGCTGGGAAGATCGTGGATCACGGCAACGGAACGTTCAGCGTTTATTTCCGATACAACACCACCGGAGGTGGAAACGTCTCCGTAGGGCTGGTTCCTCCGAGCAAAGTGGTGGAATTTGATGCAGCGGCTCAAACCGTTCTGCACTCGGTGGAGTCGAGGATGTTTAACTGCAGGGTGGAGCATGAGAGGGTGGAGAGAGGTACCAAAAGCACACGCTGCTGGTACGACCCGTCTCATAGCTGCGACCAGGATCAGACTCACAGCCATGTTTCTTGGCTCTGCTCAAAACCGTTCAAAGTCATCTGTGTCTACATATACTTCCATAGCTTGGACTACAAACTGGTGCAGAAAGTCTGTCCAGACTATAACTACCACAGCGAGTCTCCGTACTTACCTTTTGGATGATCATTTTGTCTTGTAATAAAAGAGAAATTAGTACATGCGTTTATTCTAAGATAATTGCGCAGGTTTCCATTTTGAACTGGAACAGGAAAAGTTCACAAATTCAACACTCATTTACTCATCAACTGATTTTGATTCATAGCTAATCATCTGTAATCTTTTGATTGTGGTTGGCATGAGTGTTACACAAGGGACTTCTAGTTTGGAAGACATTTTCATGCAACTGACATCACAAAACAAGTGTCAAAGTGAAAATGCATACAAAATCCATATTGCAACTGCATTTATTAAGAAAAGCATGTCTGTATATTCATTTAAGAAGGCTATTTTGGGGAGAATAATGTGATAAATCTAACTAATTTCATTATAATGCGTTATTTATTTATGAAAAATCTTTAAAGACATCCTTAGTACAGGTTTGTCTCCTTACGAACTTCATCAGAAGTTGTTCTCTGTGGCAAGTGCTGCTGAATATGTGTCATAATTTCTGACAGACAGAGCAAAACTTAATGAGCTCCTGTAATTGATTTTGCTTTGCTGAGATCGTGTGTCAACGGTTTTGTCATTTCTCTGATGATTTAATGAAACTGCTATGAAAGTGAATGTAATTTCATTAATGAATACATCATGCCACACACTGTTGGAGACAATTACTTCTACTGAAAATGAATGTAAAATGCTTGTTTATTTTGATGTTTATCAAATATTCTACATTTCTAAAGGTCATTCTAAATCATTTCAGAGAGATTTAGCGCATTTCGAAACAATTGCGTGTATCGTGTGTGTACATGTAAGTATTTTCTGCACTGCCTTTATTTTCTTACATTAAAAAAAAAAAAAAAAAAAAACCCGGCTTCAGTTTCTTAGTGCAAAAATTTGTTTCCTTTTTTCCACCCGAGCATCTCATATTGAGCATCTCAAATGTACATAATCGCAACCGACTGTGATTAGTCTATTCACGTAAGCGCTGAGAAAAGTAACAGGCAACACATGATAACGTCCGCGCGCACCTTCTGCCGTATTCTTGAGATTTACAGATGAATGCTAAAACAGAGACACTTCAATAGCCTTTTAAAAACTGCGAAATCCAAAAGCATACGAATAAAATCTTTTACAACGATCACAACGGCGCATTTAGAGTCCCCGTTTCAAGCTAAATGTCGCTCTTCTCACTCCTTTATGTTCGCAGTGCGCTCGTGCAGTAGCGCGCATGACGTCATCGCTCCATCTGCAAGGACGCGCACCCAAAAACGCGCAGCGATGCACATATAACGTTAGCGTTTTATTTTCCTATTACAGCATGTCTTAAACATCAGCAGCAGGGAGTCAAGCTCACAAGGTGAGTCTCGCAATAATTCAATTCATTGTTATTATTAGAAACGGATCGTTTCCTGTATTTACTGTAGCGTTTGCATAATGACAGAATATAGCTAGTGTTTGTTTTGGTGCGGCAGAGAATGAAATACGGATGCGAGAATCACATAAAGTTGAATATTGTGAGTGATTTGTGTACTGTAGTTTAGATATTGTCAATTAGGTTTATTAATAAAGATAATATGTTCTTATGGGGGAAACAAAATGCTCTCGAAAGATAAAGAAGAGGCCTGCAGGTTGTGTATTATTTCTTATTTACAAAATGCAATGATAAACAGGTTTCGTTATTGAACGCTTTTTTCAGTAGAACAATGACTATAAATTAGAACTGTTAAACGTGACACTATTGACAATTAGCTATAATGCAATAATGATCTTTTTATTTCAGATACCTGAGAAACATGGAGAGAGGGAACCAGTGAGTATGCAGAAACCATCCATTCATTATAAAGTATTAGACTTAAACAAATGAGATGTCTTCTTAATTGGTTTGTCGTGTCTTTGCAGAGGTATTTCCCATTTTGATCACTTTCTCCAAAGCCAAGAATCTTCTGTGGTCAACAAGTTCCAGCAGAAATACTGGAAAACCAAGCAAACACTGATTAAAGTCACAGGAAAGAAGGAAGATGAGCATGTCGTTGCTTCCGATGCTGATCTGGATGCTAAACTGGAGGTGAGGAACGGACCCAGTCCAAACTTTCCTCTGGGTCTGAATGAATCAAATGGTCATGTGTTGAATGTGGTTTTTCATGCTTCTCTTCAGGTGTTTCATTCAGTACAGAGAACGTGCATGGAGCTCCTTAAGGTGATTGAACAGTATCAAAGGAGAATCAGCTGTAAGTAAACTGCAAATTCACACATTTATTAATATTGATATACACACGTTTATAAATTGGTTGTGAAAAAATAAGATTAATTCTATTCAGTGTGCACTTGAAGTGTGCATCAAATCTTAAAATTATATTTAAAAAATACTTGCAGATAATATAATATTAATGAAATAAAATGTCACACTTTATTTTAAGGTCCAGTTCTCACAATTAAAAATCCATTAGCTATGACTTTTGCTTCAATAAACTCCTAAGATGCTGTTTATTAATAGCCAGTAAGGTACTTGTTAAGTTTAGGATTAGGGATGCAGAATATGTGCTTTAAGCACTAATAAAGAGCCAATATGTTAATAATAGGCGTGCTAATAAGCAACTAGTTAATAGTGAGAATTGGTCCCTATATGCTAAAGTGTTACCAAGGTCAAGAGAGTATAACGTCATGTTACTTAACACACTAAAGTGCACTTTTAATACTCACTTACTATTAAGTTGTTGTTGTTTTTTTCACTTTAAAGTACATTTTAAATAATTGTTTTAATAACCTTTTGTCGTGCTTTAAAAATGTACTAAATTCTAATTTAATCATTACAAATGTGAACCGACAAATATATTTAACATAAATTTTCAATTGGTCACACGCAAGTGCCGCTATTATAAGTATAATAAGACAGTGGAAGTAATTATTAAATTATATATAAAGATTTACTTATGTCTGTCAAAAAAAGCACTCTTACGTTCAACTTCTTTTTATTTTATAGTTATTTCACGAGTAGTTATTTTAAAAAAATCATTTGGACAACTTTAAAGGCGATTTTCTCAATATTTAGATTTTTTTGCATTCTCAGATTCCAGATTTTCAAATAGTGTACGATCCTGACAAACCATAAATCAACGGAAAGCTTATTTATTCAGCTTTCAGATAATGTATAAATCTAAATTTAAAAAAATTGACACTTAAGACAGGTTTGGTGGTCCAGGGTCACATATATTTTAAATTAAACACCCAAAATGGTTCTTTTTTGGAATCGCTGCAAAAAACTAATTCGGAACCTTTATTTTTAAGAATGTGTCGTTCAAATGCTTAATACTTAAAGCTAGATTTCAGTCATGATTTATTATTCAAAGAAAACATATGTATGTGGCTAAATTGTGTTGCTCTTTTCAGTTTTGTCCCAGGAGGAGAATGAACTGGGTCGGTTCCTGCGTTCACAGGGCTCTCAGGACAAAAGTCGAGCTGGAAAGATCATGCAAGCTACTGGGAAAGCTCTCTGCTTCTCTTCACAGCAAAGGTCTCTAATCAAGCTTCTAATCAAATGCGACTGGTTTGGGAATTCTTCTTCTTCTTCATTTGGTTTATTTGTTTCTCCCTGCAGGCTGGCGCTGCGAGGTCCGCTGGGCCGTCTGTACCAGGAGGTGGAGACGTTTCGTTACCGAGCCATTTCTGACACGTGGCTGACGGTGAACAGGATGGAGCAGTCACGGACCGAGTACAGAGGAGCTCTGCTGTGGATGAAGGACGTTTCTCAGGAGCTGGATCCCGACACACACAAGCAGATGGAGAAGTTCCGTAAGGTCAGTCTCACCCTGGAAGTGACTGCAGTGAAAGCGTTTCACCAGCAGAAGGAGTAACGTGTCGTCTAATCATTCTCATCTACTGTAGCGTCTTCTAGAGGGTCTGAAATGTCCTTGTTAGTCTTTACTTCTTCTTTCTTCTGCTGGTTGTTTTTGATGGGCAGCAGTTTCATCTTTTTTCATCCCTCAGGTTCAAACTCAGGTGCGTCATACCAAGACAAGTTTTGACAAACTGAAGAATGATGTGTGTCAGAAGGTTGATCTGCTCGGAGCCAGTCGCTGTAATCTGCTCTCGCACGTCCTGACAACATATCAGGTGCTGCATTTTAATTGATACTTGTAGCTTATTTTTTTATTGTTATAGCATTTTTATTTATTTATTTACTTGATAATTAGATTAAATTTATTTTATTTTATTTTTACTTTTTATAAATGATTCGTTTTTATTATTTGTATTATTATTATTTCATATTATTATCTAAATGAATTGTTAAAGGTGGTTAAGCAGAATAAAGCCTTCCAGAATGATGTGTCGTGAGGATAAATGTCTTTTCTTCTATTTCAGACCACATTGCTACATTTCTGGGAGAAAACTTCTCACACTATGGCTGCTATTCATGAGAGCTTCAAAGGCTGCCAGACTCAAGAGGCTTCAGCACTGGGGGTGAGAGCTTTCAGAAGAAATGAATCTCATTATATAGAAGTTTGATAATATTCATATGAATATGTGTAGGTACTTTCATGGCTCACATTTTGTGTTAAAAATATAAAATGAGTTTGTTTCATTTTTCAGTGAGATTTGGATTTGTTTCGGATGTTTTTAGTTTAAAAGAAAGATCATTTTCTTCCATTTTATATTCACATTTATTTATTTAGCATAACAAATTTTGGAAAAATATACTACTTTTCAAATGTTTGGAGTTAGTAAGATTTTTTTACTATCTTTATTCTGCAAGGATGCATTAAATTGACCAGATATTTCATTTATAATGTTACAAAATATTTTTCTTTTAAATGAACAAAAATATAAAGCAGCACAAATGTTTTCATAATTGATAATAATAATTGTTTCTTGAGCATCAATTCGGCATATTAGAATGATTTCTGAAGGATCATGTGACACTGAAGACTGGAGTAGTAATGCTGAAAATTCAGCTTTAAGTCACAGAAATAAATTATATTTCAAAATATATATAAAGATAGCAAACAGTTTTTTTTTTTATTGTAATAATATTTTACAGTTTTTACCATATTTTCGACCAAATAAACATATCCTTGGTCAGAATAAGAGACTTTCAGCAACCCCAAACTTTGGAATAGTAGTGTGTGCTTCAGAGCGAATATCTTCTTGATACTGCCAGTAGTAGAGATATGGGGCAAGTTGTCACAACAGGAACCTGCAGTGATATTATGATGCACGTCCAACAAATCTGTTGTGTCTGATACTCCAGGGTTCAGATCAAGCTGCAAAGAAAAAAGTAAAGAAGAAAACGAAGGCAAAAGCAGAAGATGAGGAGACGAGTCAGAATGCAGATGAAACGTAGGAGCTGTTCTGTCCTCATTTATTGTAGTTTGACGTGTATAAACCTCTAATCGCTCATATCGTATCTTCTCTTTCAGGCTTATTTCAATTGAAGAAGAAACTCTGAGCAGTAACCTCATGCAAACAGGTAAAGCTTTCATAAAAGCTGAATGAGTTTTATCCACAGATGAAGAGAAGTTCATCCTTAAACCAATGACTTCACACTGTATGCACAGGAAATGATGACGCTTTCTCTGGCGGTCAGGAGAAGGATGGCTTGAGTTTGTTGAATGAGATTCTGGGCAGCAGTTCTCTGGAGGACAGGGGTTTCTCACAGGAATGGCGCGAGGTGTTTGGAGAAGATGATCCGGCCGACGGCAGCAGAGCAGAGACGCAGCTGCCCGAGGAGGAGCCCGCTTTCTTTCTGCCTTCCAAACTACTCGACCAGAACATGAACGACCTGCAGTCCACAGTCTCAGGTCAGCAGAAACATCTTACCAGGGACAGAATGAAATCTGTATCTTCTGTCTGAAATAGATGATACAACAATAACAGTCCATTATGGAACAAACTATATGCACTAGTGTTCAAAAGTTGGACTGGTAAGATTTTATTTTTTACGTTTTTGAAAATATTCTTAAAAGTAGAAAGATATTCAAACTGAAAAATGGTGAAATATAATTACTATTTAAAATAACTGTTTATATTCAAATTAGTGCTGTCAAACGATTAATCGCATCCAAAATAAAAGTTTTTGTGTACATAATATATGTGTGTATACTGTGTAAATTATGTATATAAATACAAACCCATGCATGTATATATTTAAGAAAAATATGTTACGTTTATATATTAAATATATTTATATATAATATAAAATATAAGAATATAAATGTATATACATTATGTAAATATTTTCAAAATATATACTGTATGTGTGTGTGTGTATATATGTATATATATATATATATTAGTGCTGTTAATGTTAACGCAAACTCATTTTAACGGCACTAATTTTTTTAACGCACGATTAACGCAGCGCTTATTTTCTGTTTGACCCGTGGCCCACCTGTAGTTGGAGAAATGGAGATGCAGAGTGTTGCCAATTTAGCATCAGTGCAGACTCCTTTAGCGACTTTTTTCCCTTCAAAAAAGCGCCCAAACCTTATTTAGTTTCTGAGAATCGCTGGTACTGCAGCGCGAGCGCGAAGTCTTGCTCTCCCAGCGCGCGCACACCTCTCTCTCGCTCTGCGTCTGCTCAGTTTCTGGTCAGCGCGCGGCAAAGAGGAGCAGCGCTTTAATTCAGTTAAACACAGATATTATGTTGCTTCTCTAATTTTACATGCAAGTATAGCCGAAATCACAGCACAGCTATTGTCTTATCTTATGTGTATTTGATTTCATCAGACGACGGCTCGATTATCAGGACTTTTGTGCAGATTAACATCTTGGAAAGGAGAGCTGGTTATGTTGATTTAGCTTCATCTAAATACAGTATATGTGGGCACAGAGAGGGAAACAAATGTAATAATAAATAATATATGTACATTTTGCATGTTCAGAAGAAGAGCTGCCCTGTCATGCAATGCAAACAGGTTTGTGTAAGTAAATTTCTCAGTGCAAAGAAAGAGAATTAATGGGAACCTTGCATTTCTTTTTTCATGTGTATAATAGACATGAACAAGTTCTTTGAAAAACATCTATGACCTTTGAAACATGTCTAGACTTCATGCTCTATGTTGACTATGGTTTCAATAATAATAAACATTCATTTGCATAAAGCATCCATATTTGTCCATGCCCATGTTGATTAGAGTATTAAAAACTAGAAAAGTATAAATTTAAGGTACATTTAGAACAAATAAAAACGTGTGATTAAATTGCGATTAAATTTTTTAATCGATTGACAGCCCTAATATATATATATATATATATATATATATATATATATATATATATATATATATATATATACAATTTCCAATTAACCTTTTTTTATTTTGTGGTGGAAATGAAATTCCATAATTTACTGTGTCCTTGCTGAATGAATAAATTAAAAGTAAAACATAATTTTATTTTATTTTTTAAATTGACCCCAAATTTGTAGTGTACATCCATTGTAAATGCTCTTAAATACTGTCTGTATTCCAGGTTGGACAAGAGCCATTCCACAGAATACTCCTGAAAACTCATCTGTAGCGAGTCAAATCTCTTCCAAACCTGCAGTGAAAGGTAAATATGATCAGAGTCCTTTAAAATATATCAGTCATAACCAGTATTGAGAGTGTAAACATGCATTGATCCGTTGTGATGCATTGATGTCAAAAAGAATTGAATACTTAATACTTGATTATAATAATAATGCCTTTTGTGTTCATTTCTTTTCCAAAAATAATCTATTTTCAGTTGTAAACGTACTGTGTGAATCAAACCCACCCCCACCCAATATACAGTATATGAGATTTAAAATTTTAGATTTTAAATTGAGACCAAATTTCAGATTTGATTTCAGAGCAAATATTTATACCCCTAGCTTTAGGTTGTGTTAACTTTAGGTTGTATTTTTGTGTATATTGTAATACAATTCTAATACTCAGTTTTTTTTTATTACAGATACCTCAAAAGATCTCTCTGCTTGGTTCAATCTGTTTGCCGATCTGGACCCGCTGTCAAACCCGGATGCGATTGGCCGAACCGATGAAGAACATGAGCTCCTGAACGCTTAATCTGCCCTGTTACAGATGCACTTTACACTCGTCGCACAATCGACAGGTCATGTGAGAGGCCTACAGACACCTGTACCAGACAGATATCAGCCATAGCAGTTAACCTTAATTATTTAACGAAGAAATATTTGCTGCCAAAGGAAACTAATAATAATCACTCTGGCCTTGATTCCTTTTTCATTTGCTAGTATTGTCAAGGCAGTTTGATTTGCCATAACATTGTGGATTTTCTTGTATTACATAAATGTATATACTGACACAGCATTATCAGCAACAGTAAGTAGTTTGGGTTTGTATATTGTGATATTGCATGATTTCAGATTTGTTTATCGTTATTTATTTTCGATGTTGCCTTGATCAGTTATGAAAGAAATGGAAAGTATTTTTGCAAATGTTATGTAAGATGTCTTTCTTTAGTGCTGTCAACTAAAACTAATGCTGCATTTCAGAAGCCTTTTATATAATACATATATAAAATATTATCTTTTGGAAACTTCACCTGATGTGAAAGCAGCTATTAATAGGTCAAGGTGTACATAAATTTCACACCTTATTTAAGATGTACTGTATGATTATGTTATAGAAAGCAACTGTGCTCACTTTTTACAGGCTTGGTTCTGGAAGTAATTTTCTGGAAGGGTTTTATTTATTTTTTTTTTTAATTCATTCATTTATGATGGTGGATTTTTTTCCCCCTTAAAAGCATATATAATAAATAATAAAACATCAGAGTTCATGGTTTGTTGAAAGGTTTAAACATTATGAGAGAAAATTAATAGGATTTTTACTTCCAGAACCTGACTATTGTACTCTATTATTTTTGTCATGAATACCAATCAAATATTGGTAAACAACTTGGTCAAACCAGGTCGTATGAAGTAAGCGTTTATGTATATGTTGGTTAACTGTATTTCTTAGTGCTGATTATGTGTTTGTGTGCCTGAAAACAGATTCCCATGTACTACAAATGACTTTTCACCATACATATTAAACTACAAACATGCAAGTGCAATAAAATGTAATAAAGATTTGTAAATGTGATTCCACATAACACAATGCACAGTAGGACCAAAAGGCCTTACTGAAGTCAGTTCATATCAGAGCTTTACTAGACAAAGTAAAATATGCATCACCGTAAATCGTATCCGGCTACACCAAATAATGCCATATAATTTTCAATATTTTGTGTTGTACTCGTGTGTTTCTTCCATTTCTAATACGACTGTAACCCTAAATGGCATGAAATGAATAAAAGCAGCTTCATTTTACCCAATAGTGCGACTATACCTTTTATAAAGTATATACACAAATGACATGCTACCGCTAGAAGTTTTCCTTTAAAAATATTTAGAATGAAAATTATTTCAATTGTTCTCAGAAGAAAGAAAATTCTCTTTCTGGTTTCTATATGCAGATTACTATCAGTTTTAATACTTATGTTAATATGTGCACATATTACTGGTACATTTTCCTTTTAAATTTATTTAGAATGTACATTGCTGTTTAATTTAACCATTAAAAATCCCCCAACCAAATAAATGCAGTTTAAAAAATAGGAAGCACGTAGTTGGAGTAAAACACAGAAATTAACGCAAATAGTATACTTTGAAAAAGGTCACTTTAATGTGAGCATCCAGCAGTCATATTTATACACCATAACAGTGTCACATGAATAAAAGAGGCTAAAAACACAAAGCCGTTTTTACTGTTCAATAGACTTATGAACGTTAAGGCTGGGCAGCATATTGAATATGCACAATATATTTGCAATCATTTTGCTGGCAATACAATGACTGTTGGGGTGAAATGATGTTTCTTCTACAGGAAAAAAATATATATATCATCAAACGACTCAAAATATTGAAATATAATTAGTTAGCTACATGGTCCAGCCCTAATGAAAGTTAAACCTGAGTTGTGTGTTAAGGCATGAAGCACATTTTTGGCTGTTGATTATCTGTCATATCTAATGCGTTTTACCTGGTTAGTAGGATGTGCTGCAAGGTTAAGTAAAGATTTGTGCATTCCAGCAGAAAACCCCAAGACAAAGTCCTTTTTGTACAACCATTAGCAAGTACAAAATTTCCTAGAAAAGTTGAGATCTGAGCTGTGATTGGCTAACTGAGCAGCAGGCACTTCCTAATACTGCAGCGTTCAGACGACACGGGCCGCAGCTCTGTAAATGAACCAGACGTCTGTCCTGAGCTGGGGCGAGCAGCATCATCTGACGGGAAAAGAGAGGAACACAGCAGCTTCACCGGACAGAAGGCCGAGCCGCTCGGAGTGAAGTTCACCTTGTTTCTGTCTGGACAGGAGAAGATGGGAAAGCCTTGTGTCCTACAAGTGCTAAAAGAAAATAAAAGCAATAATATTTATGTATACATAAAATAGGATATGCTATTACATATATGTCACTATTAATACAACTATCATTAATGCTATTATCCCTATTAAAAAAGTAAACAAAATAATACATGCCTTTATTTATATAAATTAAAAAATATATAAAATATCATACTTATATGTACGCATGTATAGACACACAGACAGAGTATATATATATATGTGTATATACACACTGAACAAAATAATAAACGCAACACTTTTGTTTTTGCCCCATTTTTCATGAGCTGAACTCAAAGATCTTAGACTTTTTCTATGTACACAAAAGGCCTATTTCTCTCAAATATTGTTCACAAATCTGTCTAAATCTGTGTTAGTGAGCACTTCACCTTTGCCGAGATACTCCATCCACCTCACAGGTGTGGCATATCAAGATGCTGATTAGACAGCATGATTATTTCACAGGTGTGCCTTAGGCTGGCCACAATAAAAGGCCACTCTAAAATGTGCAGTTTTATCACAGCACAACGCCACAGATGTCGCAAGTTTTGAGGGAGCGTGCAATTGGCATGCTGACTGCAGGAATGTCCACCAGAGCTGTTTCCCGTGAATTGAATGTTCATTTCTCTACCATAAGCCATCTCAAAAGGCATTTCAGAGAATTTGGCAGTACATCCAACCGGCCTCACAACCACAGACCACGTGTAACCACACCAGCCCAGCACCTCCACATCCAGCATCTTCACCTCCAAGATCGTCTGAGACCAGCCACCCGGACAGCTGCTGATCCTTGCAACATGGGGCCGTGCATTATCATGCTGCAACGTGAGGTGATGGTCGTGGATGAATGGCTGTTTATATTGCCACAGCTTGGGTTTCCCAAACTGACTTTGCAAGTGCACAAGAGCCAATAATGGCAAGTCAAGACATAATGTGTGGGTATGTTTGAGGATCATTATGGGAAAAGAGGCCAGTTGGATGTACTGCCAAATTCTCTGAAATGCCTTTGGAGACGGCTAACGGTAGAGAAATGAACACTCAATTCACAGGCAACAGCTCTGGTGGACATTCCTGCAGTCAGCATGCCAATTGCACGCTCACTCAAAACTTGCGACATCTGTGGCATTGTGCTGTTTGTTAAAACTGCACATTTTAGAGTGGCCTTTTATTGTGGCCAGCCTAAGGCACACCTGTGCAATAATCATGCTGTCTAATCAGCATCTTGATATGCCACACCTGTGAGGTGGATGGAGTATCTCGGCAAAGGAGAAGTGCTCACTAACACAGATTTAGACAGATTTGTGAACAATATTTGAGAGAAATAGGCCTTTTGTGTACATAGAAAAAGTCTTAGATCTTTGAGTTCAGCTCATGAAAAATGGGGGCAAAAACAAAAGTGTTGCGTTTATAATTTTGTTCACAATTAGTGTATACTAATTGTGTATGTATTTTTTTTTATATATATATATATATATATATATATATATATATATATATATATATATATAATACACTTTAATACACTAATAAATACACTTACTAATTGCCAATTAGTGTGTGTGTGTGTGTGTGTGTGTGTGTGTGTGTGTGTGTGTGTGTGTGTGAGACCCTGGACCACAAAAACAGTCATAAGGGTAACATTTTTGAAATTGAGATTTATACATCATCTGTCTGTGTGTGTGTGTGTGTGTGTGTGTGTGTGTGTGTGTGTGTGTGTGTGTGTGTGTGTGTGTGTGCGTGCGTGCGCATGTTTATGTGGTTTATGGGGACACAAATTTGTATAATGACATGAGGTATTACAATTTGAAGGTGGTTTATGAGGACACTGCCTATGTCCCCGTAAATCAAAAGGCTTAAAAAACATACTAAATGGTGTGTTTTTTTTAATCTAAAAATGCAGACAGTCTCCTGTAAGGGGTAGGTTTAGGTGTAGGGTTGGTGTAGGACAATAGCACATACAGTTTGTACAGTATAAAAACCATTACGCCTATGGAGAGTCCCCGTAAACCACATAAACCAACATGTGTGTGTGTGACCCTGGACCACAAAAACAGTCATAAGGGTAACATTTTTGAAATTGAGATTTATACATCATCTGAGATTTGATGATAGGATATGATATTTGGCTGAGATACAAATATTTGAAAATCTGGAATCTGAGGAAAAAAATTGCCTTTAAAGTTGTCCAAATGAAGTTCTTAGCAATGCATAAAAAATAAAAATCATGTCTAAGCTTGGTGCTTTAAATTGAGTGTTAAAGTCGGCATGAAACTGAAGTAGCGATTGTCTTTTTTTTTTTTTCTACTGTGACGTCTATCCGAGTGAAACGGCATCTGAAATGAGAGGGCGGGACTTGATTTCGTCCTTCAAGAATTGATTGGATCATTGGAAGTTGATCCAAAGGTTTACAACCTTGTACCTTGTACCATTTTTGATTAAAGATTACAAAGCCACATGAATTAAAAAAAAAATAATGAAGTGCATAGATAAATTATTTATAATAAACACTACAGTATTCCATTAAAAAATAAGAATTTTCAATTTTAATTTCATGCCAACTTCAAACTGAAGTTATCAAAACTGAAGCCCACTGAGCTGTTTTACCAGAAAACGTCAAGCAAAACCTTGTACCAGCAAACACAAAAACCAAAGCATGCTCTCTGGACATGCACAGCAAAAATCCAGGAGGAGAATTTTACAAATATGGTTTTGAAAGCAGTCAATGGTACTTACATGAGATCTTCAAACACTTTGACTTTCTCGCAGCCCTCAGGAGGCTCACGTTTAAACGTGTAACTGTTGTTGGGTTTGGGAGAGCTGGAAAACTGAGGCAGAGGTGAACCACACCTGTAATCTGAGAGGACAAATCGAGTGTTTGTTTAAGCAAATCTTCCCTTATTAACATTCTGTGAAAACAGCACAGCACAGTGAGGTGTCAGAGGTCAACACCATGGTACTGGTACTGGAGGAGCGCTACCTTTCTCAGCATCAGCGGCAGGAGAGCAGCAGTAACACGGACTGCAGGAGATCTGCGTCTCAGTGCTGTGTGTGTGATGAAGAGGAGGAACAGGAGCACGGCCGCCGTCCCGCACCTCCAGAGCCTGAACCAGGAGGACCAGCACATAAATAATTACAAAAGTCTTACAAAGTTGAAATGATTCACTAAAACCTGTGTGTGTTTGTACCTTCTCCTCCTCTCTCCCCCAGTCTTCACAGATGAAGACGTTCTCCAGCTCCTGGTTAACACAGTCACTATAGCTGGGCATTCGACATAAGACGGGTCTGGAAAGGACCATATTAGACGAAGAAGCAGAGAGCCGCTTTGGCTGGAAAACAAAAAGCACCAGTAAAAGTCAAAGTCTGAATTTTGAAAATCTATATGTATAGGTTAATCTCACAAAAACGATCAGTATCAAATTTCACCCCAAAAGAGAAAAATATGAAATCACATTTGGCTTAAAGAAAATGAAGCTTGCTTTTAGTATCATTATGGTTTTTCATATTGGATGTTTTGCATACATTATGATTTTCTGCATTATATATTTATACATCAGAGGTGTCCAAACCTACTAATACCAAGGACTAAAAATTAAAACTGATCAAAGGGCCATAAGCCAAAAATGTTGTAGTATATGTTGCATTATATCTACTTATATATTATATTTAAATAAACAAATATAAATAAAATATATATTTTAAATTATTTTAAATAAAATTCACATTTTTTCTACATTTTAATGGAAAAATTAAACACAAAAATTTTAAAACAAAAATATAAATTAGAAATGAAGATATGCTTCAATGGTATGTTTTCTTTTCTTTTCTTTTGTGATATATATAGTGAGCCAAATCAAAGCTGCTCTTGTGTTTTTGTTTTCTGTTTTTTTTTATTTTTAATAGAATTTAAACAGATATTTTTTTAAATAAAACTTAAAAAATTGACATTCATCTGATGTCGTATTAAATGCAAATTAATTAAATACAAATCGTTAAAATGTTTGGGGTCAATATGACTTTTTTTAAAGAAATTAATAGTAAAGATGCTTATAATGTAACAAAATATTGTTATTTAAAATAAATATTTTTTTTGTAATAAATAAATTTTTAATAGAATTTAAACAGATCTTTTAAAAAATAGAATTGCAATTTTTTACATTTATCAGATGACTTTCCGATAACAAACTGTTTAAATATTTGGGGTCTACTATTAAGAAATTAATAGTAAAGATATTTATAATGTAAAAAATATCTATATTTCAAATAAATGCTGTTCCTGTAAATGCCATCACAGGAATAAAATACATTTTATATATATTCAAAAAGAAAACAATTTTAATATGTAATATTTGACAATATTTCTTACCACATTTTTGATTAAAATAATTGCATCCTTGGTGAGCATAAGAAACTTCTTTCAAAATCATTTTAAATATCTTACTGAGCCCAAACCTTTATATTCTACTGTTCAAAAGTAAAAACATATTCTGATTATAAAACCCCAAAATTCTGAAGATGACTGCATATAACCCTAACAAGTGGATGTACAGTACCTGGGCCGGATTCAGCTGCACTTCTTCTTTCTCCTTGATACTGCGGCTGCCCTGCAGACTGCGCTGGAGCTGCTGACGGAGTTTTGCAATCTGGAAATCATATTTTTACCATCAGTGAAAGATGGAAGGAAGAAACAAGCAGTGACACAAAATCTAAGCTCAAGCCATACAGCCCTACACCAGATGACTGCTGTATACTAGATGACATGACCTACATTAACCAAATATAACAGCTGTAATCTAACCTCACGGGTTTCACCAAACAATGCTCAATGAGCTTTTTGAATGGATGTTTATATTGCCACAGCTTGGGATTCCCAAACTGACTTTGCAAGTGCACAAGAGCCAATAATGGCAAGTCAAAACATAATGTGTGGGTATGTTTGAGGATCATTATGGGAAAAGAGGCCAATTATACGCCCAGAGTATGTCTATAAACACATTACCACCCATCACTTGAAATACTTTTAATGTGTAAAAACCGTCTATTTTCATGCACACCTCTATGAGATGGTCAGCGCTGCCCCATGAGGCCGAGCGTTTGTGTACATTAACCTCTCCTTCATCCTCAGTCCAAGAGCCAGGAGTCTGCAATAAACATGGTAAAAACACGGTTAAAACACAGCTACCATGCAAATGCTGACTATTGCTTGTTCTGTCCTATTTCTTCATAAAACAACAACAGGATATTTGTGGTTGGCAAACAACGTGTGTCGCTTTGACCGAAACCACAACACAACGATGAACAAACACCCGGAGATACAGACAGCCACAGAAGATGGACAGTATGCACCACAAATAAGTGCATCTTTTTCCAGATACTCGTTTTCGGTTGAACCTGCACGTGTCATGTTGCAACTTGAACTTCCAGGCTGTCTTGAATGTCTTCTGTTTTGTTGTATGCCAGCTGATAAAATTCTAAGAAAGCTAAGGTGAAGGGTGGAGGAATATTTAGAAATCATTCAACTGCTTTAGTACACTTTATGGATTTAAAAAAAAAAAAAAAAAAGAAGACAGCAAGTCATACTGGTTTGTAACGACATGAACCTTGAAGAAGTACAGTACACCTTTTTATACTTTTAAAAAGAATAAACTAAAATATGCTTCAATGTAATTTCTATTGCAATGTATGTATATATATATATATATATATATATATATATATATATATATATATATATATATGTAAGGGATAATCAACGGCTAGCTGTGCATTAAACGATTTGAATGCACGACGTGGAGGCGAAGAACCGCCCGACGCGCAGCGGAGGGTGGTTGCCTCCGCAAAGTTTATGCCATGGTCATTTGCCAGCATTCACATATTAAAGATGTTAATAATATTCGTGCTGCAATATTTGACCGGAACAATAAAAATGATGGTTATTTTCGTCTGTATTACTATTTAACTGTAACTGTATGTTACTATGGTTACCAATGTTTATAAGAAGCACATTAATATAGAACATGATTAAACTGACCTGGAACTACCTGTGCGGTCCTGCCAGCCAATCAGAATCCAGTATTCAGACAGACCATGGCATAAATATATATATATATATATATATGGAAATAACTTTTACTGTACCTTACGATTACACTTAAATAAATAAATAATGAATGAATAAATAAATAAATACAATTTGTTGTTTTCCAGTGCAAATGCCTAAAGATTCTTAAATTATTATAAATTTACTCGAGAAGCAAAATGACACAAGTCTTGTTTTATGAGAAAACGATCAAAATTAAATTTATGATTAAAACATGTCAATGGGCTCAGAAAATTCAACTTAATTTAAAGGAAAAACAAGTTTTCATATCCTATTTCTTATCCCTAATTTTGTTCAGTTTATCAAAAACAAACTAAAATAAAAATTCATATGGTATATTCAATTTGCATGTAAATGTATCTTGTTTAAGGATGCTTATATATTTGTATTAGAAAACCAAGCAAAAATACCGAGGAAGATATTCAAATTTTGCAGTGTATGCAACATTTAATGCCATGTCTTTATGAATTTAAGACTTTTTGCCCCACTTGAGAACCTTTTAAAGCCTTTATTTGTAGAAAGGTGAATAAAGACATTTTTAAGACCTGCAGAAGCCCTGTTTATGATATTACCTGAAGGTAGTTTTTGAAAATATACTTTTAAGTACACTACAAGTGCACATTCAGTAATTCTTTTTCACAAATGTACATTTTGGGTGAACAATCCCCTTAAGGAAGTAAACGGGGTCAATTCTGATTTGATGTTGACTAAAGAAAACAATCCAACAGAAGTTTTTAAACACCAATCATTAATTCGCCAAGTGCTTTAAACAATGGCAAAAGCTGCTACTGCCAACAAAGAGCCTCAGCGTGCTTCTGCAGCGTGAAGAGAGATGTTGAGAGAAACGGGCTGATTTTGACATTCTGGGCCGCTCTGGGAGCGCGAGGCCTCCGCGAGCCGGATCAGACATTAGCATATGTATGGATCTCACTGCAGGCAGCGCAGCACAGGCACACAAAGAGCTGTCGGAGAGCGCCAGGTGGTGCAGAGACACACAGCCATGTGCTCTCGAGCCTTAGGTAGAGTGTGCACACACCTACACACACACACACACACACACACACACACACACACACACACACACACACACACACACACACACACACACAGAGCGACAGGTGCAAACTGCTGCACCTCCAGAAAGAATTCACTCCACACAACGCCAGCCAGAACTTTCTATAACGGCAGACTGCCACGAAACATCGGGCCTTTGTGACGGCTTTGTTTCAGGGGAGGCGAGGGTTCTCAGTGGAGCTAAACCACCGAGCGCTCAAAGACTTCATGATACTAATGAATAAAGGAAACAAAACCCAGTAAGAATAAACCTCATTACACACAGATGAACATTTCGACCAGTCAGAAACAGCTCAGCTAACGAGCAAAACCGGCCTCTAGTTTACACTATCTGGCTCTATTTGGACACTTTAATTCAAACAGAAATCAAATGTAAATGCACATTATTTTAGATATTAAAAAATACATTTATTTATTGGTGCACGTTATTTTAGATATTAAAAAGGCATTTATTTGTCGGTGCACATTATTTTAGATATTGAAAAGGGCATTTATTTATTGGTGAACGTCAGTTTAGATATTAAAAAAGACATTTATTTATTGGTGCATGTTATTTTAGATATTAAGAAAAATTCTTTAATCAAAAATGTTATAATTTGCATTACCTCTGAAGCGAATAACATTTTTCAAACTTTTTTTTGTTTTCCTTTCTGTGTATCAAATATTAAATGCACTGAAAACGCCTCTATAAATCAATATATTTTAAATATCTTTTCCACGATATTTCATTTTTCATAATTAATATTTAAAATTCTAAAAATGCAAATATCTTTAAAAAATTTTAATAATATGTATACACACATAAATCCTTTCCCACTCTCCATTATAAATAAATCAATCAATCCCTGATTGATAAAACTGACCTGTCTTATTTAATACCCTATTTAACTTGGAAACACATCAGACTATGGAAGTGAAATTGGTTGTGAACACCATTTCATTCTGATTCACATGTGTGTGAATTACCTAAATAACAATGTCATTACAATACAAATCAAATGGCAAACAAAGTATCATTTATTTTAAAGAAAGAAGCAAATAAGCAAACTTTTCAATCTGGATGGTTAAAAAACAATGTTATAAGTGATAGAAATGAAACTCAAAGTTGGTCACTTTGGTCATTTTGTGTTTGGGAAATACTAGCATTACGTTAGTATTAGTAAGTCACTGAGCAAAAATGATGGAAAAAGTAAAGTTAGTTCTGAGAAAGGTATCAATGTATCAATGATATTTTAATAATGTCAATGGCATTCAGACATTAAGTGTAATGTTTTTGGTTGATTCATCAGAGCTCAAAATTCCAAATAACAAATCATTGTCTTTGTAATCTTCCATCAAAAATTGAATCATTTGCACCATCTCTGCAACAACGTTCCTTTTCCATTTACGTCACTGGCCTCTTATTTTTCAACTCCCTTGGCTTCATTCTGTTATGTAACGCCCACTTTTTCAAATAAATCAATTTCAACATGTTGTCTTGTTTAATATCTATTTAATTTCCGATTATGGAAAGTAAAGCGGTTGGGAACACCATTTCATGCTGATTTCTCAATATTTCTCATGTCTCAATATCTAAATTTCATTGCATTAAAACACTTTTCAAGCATTCATTTCATAAAACTGGGATTTTAAATGTTAAAATAAATAAAAATTCATTTAAAAATTACTATTTGGTCACTCTGTGTTTATAAAGCAGTATTAGTACTGTATTGCACAAAAAATAATGTGTAGTTAGTTCTGACAAAAAGGCCTTATTTCAATGGTTTGCAGATGCAACTTGTTTGATATGTTGTCTAATGCGATGGCATTCAGACACTGTAGTTGTCTAATTATTTTAGGGGTTACTATATGTGAACTGTGAAGCAAATTGCATGTGACATTGACTCACCTGTGTGGCTTTATCGCTCATACAGGAAGCCTGGGGTTGATACGGCTCTCGCGGCCACTGTCCAGTTAGATACTGCTCAGGCAGCTTGTCCAACGAGGGCGGCTGTCGACTGGCTGATCGAGCTTGTGAGAAAAGAAGAGGCGGTTTGGATTATGTATGCAGTGGACATGAGTGACATGAGACATTGCTGCACTGCAGTGACGGAGAGGAAGTTGGTGGGTGTCACTGGAAACTGATGAGCTTTTGCCTGCACTGTCATAATGGTACTGAAACAGAACAAGAACAGACCGTATTTATGATGGAATGGAAGTAACAGAAACTTGATGTTTACATTGTCTGACGAAAATTTGACTAGTGTTTGACCATGCAAAACATACAGGCCTAATTCAAGTCTCTATCTGATCTCTAGATGTGGCTCAGGTCCCTCTGTCAGTGTAAATTAAATCAAATAATAATAATAATAATAATAATAATACAATCAATTAATATAATGTATTAGTATAATACAATATAATATAATAATAAACTTTACAATTGGAAAGCTGAATACACTCAAACTTTTGATTTGATTAAAATATTCATGTATATATTATATGTAATATATATAATGAAATGTATGCATGACAATTTAAACACACACACACATATATATTATAAATAGAAAATTATTTCTAAACATTGTCATGCATATATTACATTTTATGTGTGTCGGTGTGTGTATTATATTATATTACATTATACATATATATATATATATATATATATATATATATATATATATATATATATATATATATATATATATATATATATATATATATATATAATAGATTTTATAAATAGAACAATAAATTAATATAATCTAATATAATGATAACCTTAACAATTGCATATAAATTGCAATTATTTTATATAATTATATATATATATATATAAAATGCAATGTATGCATGACAAGGTACACACACACACACACACACACACACACACACGTATGCATTATATCATATTGTACTGTATTGTATTTATTGTATTACATATTTGTAAGTCACTTTGGATAAAAGTGTCTACTACATGACTATGTAAATAAATATATTAACTAACTGACTACAAATGAGTGTTCTAACATGAAAGTTACACTCTGAGGACACACAAGGAGGAAATGAAACAAATTGAAACAGCTCACAGTGAAACCCACATGCATGTACACACATGCACCAACAGCTGAAATTCAAAACAACTCGCTTGCATGCAGCCCACAGAGCGATTCCTGTGAGTGTTTGCTCTCTGCTCCAGCTCTGCAAACACAAATGTCAAAGCCTATGCAAAAGAGCCAACAAAATGGCACTGTCGGTTTACCCTCTGCTCATTGTTTTACACCATTGTACCGAAAGAAAGCAACTCTGCAAGTGACACTCATTATCAGACGTGTCGCAGCACGGCCGGTTACAGTTCAGGCCTCGAACACTGAAGCAGTCTGAATGATAACCATCAACTCTGAAACATTTTCAGCCCAGTACACACACCTTTTCTCAATGCACTTGTTGGGGGACGGCTACACTACATTCACTTGCAGATTGCAGCGAGGCAGCTGCAAGGTCTTTGTGTGAAGGAGAAGCGTTTCAAATGCAAATCTACACAAGCATCAGGCACTCCATGAGGACGGGAGATAGAGAGCTGTCCGACTTAATAGGTACAGCCTGCCTGGCCAGAACCGTTTAGACAATAGTAGTTTACTTGTATAAGAACGGGATGTAAAAATGTGAATGACTGTCAAAACCTTGTTTTTTAAATTCTTTGCTGAAATTGCACAATGAAACACTTGTGAACAATTGTTAACACAATGAAACCCAAGTAGATAAGACAATGGCCATGTTCAGAATGGAATACCAGCGTACTATCTGTATAGTACCTACTTAGTATGTACTGTAAAACACAACGCCATTATAAATGTCTCCAAAAACTACATTGTTGTCACATGACGTTCCATGTTTAAGCAAGTAGTATGAAGTTATGGTGCATTCAAGTCATGTCGGAAAGATTGTATTTATGAGTTGAATGTATGTGAACACTACCACAAAGTCATAATTACAAGAAAACTATCTTTAAGTCCTGAGTTTCCCATTTTGTGGCATGTCAACATGCCAGACGCAATAGCTGCAGCATCTGTATTAACGTTTTTTTATTTACATAGAATTAGCAAAGCAGCGTGTACAATATATTGTAGTACTATACAATAATGAAGGAATATGTAACAATTTAATGTACAGCAACTTCCGAAATTGGATAAAAATGCATAAACTCACTGATGCGTGTTCTTTATTCATCAATTTTTTAAAGTAGTTCATAGTTAATCGTCATCTTGCTCAAAACACAACTGACGTTGTAATTACGACTTTCCAACTCGTAAATACAAACATCGCACAAGGACTTGAACGCACCTTGGAACAAAAAATATTCAGTTTTGTAATATTTTTAAATAGTAAAAAAAATATATGAAGACTGGCAGGCAGACTGATTAAAAAAGAAATCAACAAACAGAAGGGTCAAAAACTGAAGTCACTTCCAGTTCATCTAACACTCTCAAAATATATATATATTTTTGTGATAACGATCATCTGATTGTATAATATCTTACTTATTACACAGCTACCTGTCAAATAAACAAATAAATGAGCATGGAATATTGATGATATTTTATGCAGCTTAGCATAAAATTGCACAGCTGTGTAGGAAATCAATTGATTGGGACATTGGTCGATTATGCAGCTAAGCGTCATTATCATGAGATATAAATGTCAAATGCCACTATTGACCAATCGGAATCAAGTCCAGGGAGCAGTGCAATAAAAAGAAAATATACGATAGTTCACAAAATGGTTCATAAAGAGGCCTTTGGTTCATACGCTATGAACATTTTGTATCATTCTGAAATACACAGAATGTGTGTTTCTTTCTTATAAAGGAAAGGGTAACACTTTACAATAAGGTTCATTAGTTAACACCATTAGTAAATATGAACTAAGAATGAACAATACTTCTACAGCATTTATTAATCTTAGTTAATTTCAGCATTTACTAATGCATTATTAAAATCACAAGTTGTGTTTGTTAACATTAGTTAATGCACTGTGAACTAACATGAACAAACTGTGTTTTCATTAACTAACATTAACAAAGCATGTAATGTTCAAATGCATTGTTCATTGTTTGTTGACTAATGTTAACAAATGACACCTTATTGTAAAGTGTTACCAAGGAAAGAAAGAAAAATACTTACATGGCCATAAAACGTAACAACTCAATGAACTAATGTTCTTTTTACAGAAACGTACTGTACATTAACACACACAAACACAAAGTTGCAGTCTTTATCTCAAGGTTTTGAAATGTGCTGTTGGACTGGATCGGGGTCTCAAGGGGCCTAATCTTGGTCTGAATCTAGGTCTTAGTGGGTCTAGGTTTGGTTTGGGTGCTATCTCTAACTTTGACATGATACAATGGCTTTCTATTTTTATTTTTTATTTTTCTAATCATTCCTCATTTTCGTTGTACAGGATCTGACAATTCAGCCAAACTGTTCTTGAATGTTTCTGACTGTAAGTGAATCTGTGTTAAATGACATTGGGCTTAAACAAAAATGACTTAAGGCTACAATAAACAAAGTTGGGGGAAATCAGTGATTAAATCCCAAATGCACGTAACAGATTGTATTGATATCATAAAATATCTATAAAACCTGAGGAAGAAAAGTGTATTCAATAAATATCCGATGTGGAAGATGAAGTTAAATAAAGCTTAAATATGAGTTATATGCACGAGCAAAGGGTGTAAGAACAAACAAACTCAATAACTGAAGTAAAAAAGAGGTTAACATTACAAAATAAGGTGTTGGTGTTACTGCTTTCATAACTTGTAAAAATAAAGCTTACCTCTCCCTGCTGTTATAAAGTGATTCTCTGATGGGATCCTGGTGGGCTTAGTGATTTGCTTCATGTTTGCAGCATGTGATGATGATGATGATAATGAAGGACTTCTGCTGTGTCTTGAAGAGGAGAATGAAGCTGATCTCGTCTTATCACTCCATCTAAGAGGGACACTGTTAGAGACAGGCTTAAGTCTGGAGTTACTGTTGCACTTAGTGCGTATATGTGCACGAGACACAATAATAAACTCCAGAACGAGAACTGAAAACGTGTTCATGCGAAAAGCCGAGTTGTTATTATTATACTTCGCTTCCTCTTAACCTACTGTGCGCGTACGAGCCTGCCGTTCCCTGTAAAACTGTGAATCAATGTGGACACAAAGTTCAGACGCAGGTCCAAACTCTCCAGTGCTCCTGCGCTGACAGATGTGTTGCAGTAAAGGCAGTGGGCGGGCGGAAGGCACTTGCACGCCGAATCTGATTGGAGCAGAGAGCAGCGACGCTCGTTTCTTATTGGCTTATGCGTTCCTTCTTACATCGAAGAACCAATGAGATCAATGTTGGGGTGGAGTTTAGTTTTGCGTGGAAAACAGGCATTCTGCCTTGGAGCTGTGGAATGTTTTTATGTTGTTTCATATTCTGAACAGAGAAAGTGTGGGAGTTTTGTTTACATTTTGGAAATCATTAATTGAGTAATCTTAAAGGAATACTTAAAAAAAAAAACTGTTATTCTTTACTCAGCCTCATGCCTCTCCAAATAGGTCTCCATTTTTGTAGCTTAACTCCATCTGTTAAGCTACAAAAATGGCAAAAACATCATGAAAGTAAAGTCAGTTTTCACAAACAGGAAGTTGTATGTAGATTGTGTGAGACACTGACCAATCATTATTAACCAAACACCTTCTCTTCTTCCTGATTTGTTCTTGTTTAGAGTTGGGCCTGATGTTCACTTTGATGCCAATCATAGCAAAATGCTGTAAATTCTCACGACAAAGCACATTTTCAATCCAAATTCTCCAAGGAAAGACTGTTGTCATGGGTTCCCTCAGGAGTTTCTTTTTGTTTTGTTCTACACCATAAATTACAGGCATAGCTCAAAAGTGAATTCGAGGTATGACTGCAATTTATATTGCAGAACAAAATGAGAACGTCTCAACAAGTAATGTTAACCACAGGCCATATTTTACCATATATTACTCATGAATCCCCAAAAAAGCTATGCACAAAAACCATAGAAATGTACTGAGTCTCATTTCTCCAAAATGCAAATTGTCTTTCTGGTCTAAGGATTACAAACTCAATGGCTTTATTGTCATGAAAATGTCAAAATGCAAAAAAAAAAACTTGTATGGTCCTAAAATATAGGTCTAAAATAGGCTTTCCTGGGTGAACTATGACTTTTTTTTACAGTAGATAAAGATTTTGGAACAGTTTAACTCTTCATTTCTGCTATAAACTGAACATCTGTACTGAAGAAAAGAAAACACTGCATTCAAAACTCCTTCAAAAAATGTTTTAATAACATTAGTCATCGATGTAAGTTCTTTTTGCTTTTCAAAAAAATAAAGACACAATCATTTAAATAGTTAGGATGTTAAGTTGTTGCATTGATTGTGCAATAAATTACGGCAAGCATTGCAAAACAGCATTACCTTTGGATCCAAAAATGCAACACTTAGCCAGAACTAATGTTAAACCTACGCATCTCAAACAACGAAAATCACTTTGTGTTATTTGTTAAAAGCAATTTTTAAAACAAACTGAATAGACACCTTTCCAGTGAAGACCATTTGACCTGTATTGTAGATCTCTGACAAATCAAATTTTCAACAGCTGACTGAGGTTCAGTGTGGTATGGAGTAATATGCAATAAATACAGAATAATAAAACAATATAAATCCCTAAACTCAAAGGCAAGTAGTGGAAGTAGTTATGGAACGTGTGAAAGCACTTTCTAAGATATAAACAAAACATTCCTTACATGCATTCAAACTCCTCAGGTTAAATTATTGTGGTATCTCTTTCCCTGTCTCTAAAGTTGGTAGTGAAATAGTTTTATTCATAGAAACTCCTGCTACTGGATCACAAATGCATAGGTCAGACATTCACATGGATTCTCTCTCGAGAAGGTCAGACGTCTGAGAAAACAACTGCCCGTGGGTGGGTGAGTTAATCGTGGGTAACATAATCCTAACAATCTAAGTTCCTGTGACAATAGAGCACCTGTCGTCAACTTCAATACCAGCGAGGTGTGCAGATCACTTCAGAAAAGACACATATGCTCGTCTTTAACTTCTGAAACTGTGAGAACTCTGCCATCATCCCTTACAGTACTAATGTTGGTAGCTGGTTTCTAGTAATGTGGGAGATTTAAGTCAGAAAGGTCTTCATACACTATCAGAAGGCACCAGGTTGCCTGTGGTGTCCAGCTGCATGCATTTACAGGTGCAGGCCGAAACGGGACACTCACTGTGATCTCTGAAAGAAAAGACAATATAATTGCACTTAAAATGTTATAGTTAATAATACTATAAACTACAGTTCAAAAGATTGGGGTTGGATAGACTTTTTAACCTGTTTGAAAGACGTTTTTTATGTTCACCGAGGCTGCATTTATATAGTAATAGTAATAACAGTAAAACAGTAATATTTCGGAAATAATATTACAATTTAAAATAACTGTTTTCTATTCAAATTAATTTTAAAATGTAATTTATTCCTGTAATGCAAAGGTGAATTTTCAGCATCATTATTCCAGTCTTCAGTGTCACATGATCCTTCAGAAATCATTCTAATATGCTGATTTGCTGCTCAAGAAACTAATATTTTGCGTAATATTTTTGTGGAAATTGTGATACTTTTCTTTTCAGCATGCTTTGATAAATAGAAGGTTCAAAAGAATTTATTTGAAATAGAAATCTTTTGTAACATTAGAAATGTCTTTACTGTCACTTTTGATCAATTTAACGCATCCTTTTTGAATAAAAGTATAAACTTTTAAAAAAAAAACTCAAACTTTTGAACAGCAGTATATTTGGATTTATACGGTCATCAAATAAATGGCACAATATGGGTGAATGTGACTCCTACCTAAACCAGCTGAGCATGTGACCCGCGTGACCACCGTGCCGGCAGTTGTGGCACCAGGTGAACCAGTTATTGAACTGTGCGAGTTTTTTGTCTCGTGTGAGATCAGCTTTCTCATCTGCTTTTCCTGTGCCTGATAAGATGGACGAGGTGAGTCTCACAGTGAACTGAACACATTTACATTATGGTATCATATATCAAGAAGAAATTTAAATGATCCGTCTGTTACCTGGGCAGCTGGACACAGGGGTGCCCATGTTCATTAAGCAGAGGGCACAGCGTGGAAGTGGTTTACGACAGCCAGGGCAACTGGTGACCTTTGACTTGGTGGGTGAACCGCTGACCCCGTACTGACTGAATCCACGGCCCTGATGAGGCATCGCTGAGCAGCTGTATGATATAGACTTTCCACAGAAGTTACAGCTCACAAACACCTGCACAGAACGTATGTAAAGGAATCAGAATAAATAAGAAAAATAAGAGAAGAAATCAGCCAACATAAAAACAAAATGTAAGTATAAGTATGGTACAAAGAATTATATAAATTCATGACATATTAAATATCAAAGCTAGGGATGCACCGATAAATATAAACAATATTAGAAATTTTCCAATCTACATATACAACATTGCACAATCAGATCAAGAAATAAAAATCACTAATACTGACAGATACAAATGTGTCAGTGATTATATCATGCATGCATAATTAAGACTTAACAACTGCCAGAAATAAAAACAACAACTTGATTCTAGCCTGTGCAAGTGGCTTTGAGCTGGGATCCAATTTGCTCCTATGAATGTCAAATTCAGCCCGTTTATGCCAAAACCTCCAGGCGTCCAACAGGTTGCGATAGTTCTCGATCCAGCACTGCACCCGAGGGTCCTTCAGCACCTCTCCTGGGGAGCCCTGCCACCACAAACACCACATAAATCAACATTTAACACACTCATCTGGAAATTGTGAAGTAGAGCTCAATCCACATCAGTTTTCCTGGTTTAACAACACACACAGACACACTTCTTTTTCTTAGCATTTCTCTTCTCTAGCTTGCTTTCTAATCTAGTTGTCTAATAAACCTACCAATTTATATTACATTTATATGTTGGCTTATTGGCAAATTGCTTTTGCTCCTTTTTTCGCTTTGGATAAAAGCATCTAAAAGCATAAATGTAAATGTACAACAATTAGATTTATCCTATCCATCAATCTCAAGAACATCTTAATTTGTTTGCATTTACCTTTTTATTGCTTTTTTAATATACGCTACCATTCAAAAGTTTAGGGTAAGATTTCTCTGACTGCAATTGATCAAAGGCAACAGTAAAGACAATTATAATGTTCCAAAGATTTCAAATATTTGAACTTTCTATTTATCAAAGAATCACAAAAATATGAAGCTGCACGACTGTTTTCAACAGTGGTAATAATAAGAAATGTTTCTTGAGCAGAAAATCAACATACTGTATTAGAATGATTTTTGAAGGAGCATGTGACACTGAAGACTAAAGTAATGATGCTGAAAATTCAGCTTTGCATCACCGGAATAAATTGCGTTTTAAAATATATTCACATGCAAAATGGTTATTTTAAATTGTAATAACATTTCAAAATATTACTGTTTTTACTGTATTTTTGTCAAATAAATGGTGACTTGGTGAGCACAAGAGACTCCTTTCAACAAAAAAACTGCACCGACCTCAAACATTCATCCATCTGAGAGCAGATCATTCTCTTTTTTTAACTTTATCACGTGTCACTTACTTTGAGCATGCAGAAACTGGCCGTCTGCACATCTCCGGTTCGGTCTACATAACTCTCCATGAGATCCACTCCATCTTTCGTCAGTCCTGTCAGCAGGATGCCCTCCAGATTACCAGCCTCCTTCATCTCATTGGTCAGCTTGTCTATGTAACGAGGCAACTTAAGGGAGGAGAAATTACAGTGTATTATATAGTGCACAATGAGACTTGGTTAAACTCAGGGGTGAGCGGGTCTTACCTGAGCGTCGTTTAGAAACATACATGCAAATGCCACCCTGTCCCTGACAGCCACACGACTCTCATACTAGAAAACAGAAAACTTTTTAGACAGAAAAACAGAAAACACTTTCATTATATAATTAACCTCAATATTTAGCAACTACAATTGCATATTGTAAATTCGGTGCAATACTGTATATTCTTTTAAGCACAATACTCTGATTAGTTTTTTTTATTAATATACCAAGACGGCATCATAGGCGCCAGGTTCACTGGTGAGGAAGGCAAACATGATACACAGGTACGGCTTCTTCAGCTGGAGTCTGAGAGAGCTGCACATCTCTCTCCACAGAGAGTTTTTCTCATCAGTGTAGCCTGACAGAGCCATGGCCACCACGTTCAGGTTCAGATCACCTGATCACAACATAAAGGAAACAGAAAACAAGATGCATTTGCATATTTTCAAGATCAAGGTTATTATAGTTAACTAAGATCAAAAAAAAAAAAAAAGTGAACTGTATATATATATATATATATATGTGACCCTGGACCACAAAACCAGTCTTAAGTCGCTGGGGTATATTTGTAGCAATAGCCAAAAATACATTGTATGGGTCAAAATTATCCATTTTTCTTTTATGCCAAAAGTCATTAGGATATTAAGTAAAGATCATGTTACATGAAGTAAATTTCCTACTTTAAATATATCAAAACTTAATTTTTGATTAGTAATATGCATTGCTAAGAACTTCATTTGGACAACTTTAAAGGCGATTTTCTCAATATTTAGATTTTTTTGCACCCTCAGATTTCAGATTTTCAAATAGTTGTATCTCAGTCAAATACGGTCCTATCATAACAAACCATACATCAATGGAAAGCTTATTTATTGACACTTAAGACTGGTTTTGTGGTCCAGGGTCTCATATATACATTTATGTTACTTAAAATAA